>LPNX010381903.1:43051-61455 GCA_001517045.1 Pseudotsuga menziesii
CCGAAAATGGCATGTACTTCAGGATGTTTGGAGGTTCGAGAGTACCTTCCCTGCTGCCCAAATATGCAATTGATTACATTATTCACAAGGAGGCAGTCAGACAAGTGTTCCTGGATGGAATAGGCAGTTTTCTATTTGAGAACAAGAAGACAGCCTATCCCCCTTTGCCCTTCAAGCTAGGAAGCTACAAGTTCACCCAAGTGAAGAAGGACGATGAATTTGTAAAAGAACTTGAAAGATTTCATTTTGGAGAAATGCCCTTCCGTAGGAATGATACACAAGGAAAAGTGGCTGAACACTGTAAAGAGCACAATGTGCATTTTGAGTATACCCACCACTTTGATAGGGAAGAATCTGTCTTCCAAAATGCCCCAAACATGACAGCACTGAGGTGGAGATTCAAGAAAAAGATCACCACCAAAGGTGGGAAGGGGGATGAACAGGCTGAGGAAGAAGCGAAGAGAAGAAAAGAGGAAGCCTAGAGATTGGCAGAGGAAGCTGCAGGGTGGTTGCACAGTGAAGAGGAAGGGAAAAGAAAATCTACCCAAGAAGTAGCTGAGAAAGCCTAGGAAGCATCTAAAGAAGCAGAAGAAGCAGCTAGAGAAGCAGCTGAAGAAGCGAAGAGAAAGCTCGATGAGGAGCTACAAAAGCAGGAAGCAGAGAGGTTGAAGCTGACACAGACTGAGACAGAACAGTCAGCTTTTGAGATAGCCGCAGGGCAGACCCATGAGAAGGAAAACCCAGAAGTTCGAGACCCACATGTACCTGCTGCCATCACACCTGTGGTCCCCACCCTCAAGCTAGTTCCTTTTGTTCAGAAAAAAGGAGAAGAAATCCCTAACTTCAACATTGTTTTCTATGATCGAGCAACAAAAAGGATAATAAAGAGAACAGAGAGGAAAGTTGAGGTGGAAGGTCTGCCTGGTAAAATGATAATGGATATAGCTGTTATGTTAGGAATAGATCAAGATCCCAGGTTCACCCTGAGGGCCAGGGCTGCACTAATTAAGGCCTCAGAGGACTACATGGGTAAGGTAATGACTGACTTGGAGCAGTCCCAGAAGTCCTCTACTCAGTTAAAAAATACACTGAGGAAAGAAAGAGAAGAAAGCAATAGGCTGAAGCGGAAGTATGAAGACATGCAGAGGGAGATAAAGGCTTCTAAGGCTGAATTGCAGGCCCTCCAAGTAGAAATATAGGTTAGAGAAACAACACAAGAATCCCATGAGAAAATACAGAATGAATACCAAGAGTTGAAGGTGGAGAAAGATCGTCTGCTAGAAAAGGTAGAAGAACTAGAAGAGCAGCAAAAGATCATCCTACAGGCTAGTGAGATGCACTCCCAAGAACAGAGAGAGAAACATCAAGAGCAGATTTCTTCTCTGACCACTGCTCTGGAGGAAGCAAGAGAACAGGAAGTTAACCTCCATCCATTCAAAGAGCATGTCTTTGCCCAAAAATCCAAGATGCTGCAACTACAGACTGCTGTTGAAGAGGAGAGATGTAGAGTGCTACAGATCGACGGCCGATTGGAAGAATTCTTGGAAACTGCATCTTACTTTGTGGATAGATCTCAGGACGTCCTCGAGGTCTTGAATGCAAGAATGGAGAGGTTGGAAAGCAATGAAGAAACTCTAGCTGAGCTACCATCAAAAGATAAACAAGCCCTCAAGCAGGATTATGACTTAATAGAATTTGCTATTAACACCGCAGAGGATTTCAAGAAAGCAATCAAGAAGATAAAGGGAGCCTGCGCAGAATTTTTCAGGAGATTCCTCATTACATACAACCGGTGCCAGGTTGAAGTCAAGTAGAGGCTAGATGATTTCCCAGAACACAATTCATTCATGGAGATATTGCAGAAAAGAGATCTGGATGAAGAAGCAAGAATGCAACACATTAAGGCCATTGATGACCAGATTCTAAGAAGCGAAGTAGGCCATTCAGCAGTTAGTGTGCATCTTTTGGAAGACCATATTTGGTTGAGCGCAGCCAAAGTGGAGGCTATAAGGAACCAGGCCAAAAAATTTGAAATCAACATTCAATTTTTGGAACCCTGCGCATTTGAAGGCATTGCCTCTGATGCTGCGGCATGGAAAAAGTTTCTAGATGCCCAAGTGGGACCCTCCTCATGAAGGATCAGTCATTATTGTAATTTGTAACTATTTTTGTAAAACATTTAAGAAAAGTAGAACGTTGGGAAATGAGGGGTTGGGAAGCCCAAAGGTCACTTTGGGAAACCCAACCATCCCACCTTTTTGTATAAATATAATAGACTAAGAGGGAAGAAAGGGCTTTTTCCCAGTTAGACTAGAAAGTGATATTGTAAGAAGAACTATTTCTCTTTTCAATAAAGAAATATCGTTTGCCTGTTGGAGAAAGATTGGTGGAATGTCCAAATGTTATGCTGTGGATGGCTGAAAGATGAACTATTTTGTTTTCCAATTTTGTCCATTAACCGTGAGATCGTTCTAACCCTTTGAACCTATGTTCTTGTTTAAATGATTTCTGGTTTATTTTATGGAATGACCACCATGAGTAATGTAAGCGGTTCATAAAACAATTGCCTATCTGGTTGTTGAAATATCCTTAATCATTCATGCATTGTGGAAAGAAATATCAGCTAACTGTAGTTTCTCTTTATATTGCATGTACAATACACATTACTCACAAATAATCTATAGTTTGCTCCTTGAGGATAGATAAATAGATAGTTAGTTTTATTTCTGCACATCTGATTTAGATGCTTATGAGCCTAAGACGAGAGGTAAGAACCTGCGCATCACATTATGACTGCTCCTTGCATCCTAATCACCCTGCATGGTTAAGTAGGCATATGCATATCATACTTAAGTTAAAAATACAAAAATATACACGGTGGACCGGGCCGCAACTGGTAAAACCTTTGTTTTTGTTACTTTGACCTACGGTAGCCGGACCACAAACCGGATGGATTCCCCATACCAAACAATCAACGGGCTAGTTGGGAATGTTGACTGGGGAGAATCCCTTTCTGTTGTTTCCCGCGAATTTCCAGGCCTCAACAACGTGATGTAGCCGTCATCGTTCATCCCACGAGAGGTGAGTAGGGACCTTCAATGTTTGTAAATATATAATGATATCCCCATACCATGGGTATAAAGTTGAGATTAATAATATGTGCTCATCGATAAACGTATCTTCACAAACCAACTCCTCAGCCTCGCTTGGGAAATCTGATATAAGCTCTGCAAAAATTAACGATTTCTTTGATTTTTCCAAAATAAGCTCGAGATCAAATTCTTGCAAGATGACAATCCATTTATTATATTTTCCCCCAATCATCCTTCGAGTGAGGACAAATTGAAATGGATTTATATGGGCTACAACCAAGGTCTAGCGAAAGAGAATATAATGTTTCAACCGTTGAACTGCATGTATGGTAGCTAAGGGAATCTTCTCAACATGAGAATAATAGAGCTCCGCGTCAATAAGATTCCGAGTCAAATAGTATATGACATGCTCTTGGAGCTCCTCATCCTCTTGAACCAAAACCATACCAATCGTCTCCATCGACGCGGCCACATAAAGTAGAAAATCGCGGCTATCGTCTGGGGGACTAATCACCGAGGCTGATGCTAGGGCTCGTTTGAGTGCATCAAAGGACTCATGAGCTCGCTCATCCAAACAAAAGGTGGTGTCCTTATTCAAAAGACGCATGAAGCCTCTATTCAAATTGGAAAAATTGACAATGAATCTCTGTAAGAAGTTTTCCATGCCTTGCAAACATTGAAGATGATGAATATTTTTCAGGGGAGAGAACTGAAGCATTGCCTCAACCTTCAAAGGGTCGACTCTTCTACCCTCTTTAGAAACAATGAATACTAATAAGCCACCCGACTTCACACAAACAATGCACTTGTGAGGATTTAACTTGACCAAATAATGGCGGCACCTTTCGAATACCAATCTCAAATGATATGAATGACGCATTATCATACGAGAATGAGCAACAAGGTCATCCAAAAACACTTCGATAATCGATTTGAGATCATGGAAGCTCAAGGTCATAGCCCACTGAAAAGTAGCTCCAGGATTCTTAAGGCCAAAAGGCATTTTCCAATATGCAAAAGTTCCCCAAGGAAAAATAAATGTAGTCTTATGTTGGTCCTCAAGTTTAATTTGTATCTGATTATATCCAAAAAAGTCATCCATAAAGGAAAAAACCTTGCTACCCACACACTCATCCAAAATCTGATCAATAAATGGTGTGGAGAAATTGTCCTTAGGACAGGCACAATTCAAATCATGAAAATTAGTACATACGTAGATCGCTCCCTTCTTCTTATCCACTGGAATGGGGTTTGAAACCCACTCCATCAAGGGAATGGTATAGATAAAACCGGCTTTCAACAGTTTCTCTATCTCTACCTTAATCGCGGGTGCTTTCCTAGGATTCACTGCACGCAAGCGTTGTCAAACAGGCTTAGCATTAGGATAAGTCTTAATCTCATGTTCAATAATGCGAGGGTCTATACCTAGAATTTCATCATAAGACCAAGAAAAAATATCATGAAATTCTTTAAACAGCTCAGTGTATTCTTGAATCTCAGCATGGGAACATTCTGCCCCAATATAGACATTCTCTATCCTGCCAGGATCGCGAGAGATATTGATAGGAATCCTTAGAGATATATTTTCCATGTTTCCATCAGCCATCGGACCAGGAGAGCTTAATGGAACCATAGGACTACCAACTCTCTCACTAAGAACCTCCCTAAAGTCCTCATTCTCCAAGCGGTCAAGCTTAGCAAGAAAGTAAGATCTATGATGGAGCTCTTTCCATGGTGGCTCAACTCCCGACATGGCCTCAATAATCGCTTCATCTGAAGGAAAAACACCATCAAGGAAGTTGTGCACATGAGAATACTCTACTACCCATTTAGGTAGCACATAAGGGTCCTCCTCCTCCGTCCATGAAGAGGAAGGACTGGTCTCTGCAACACACCCCACATTAGCTTGATAAGCTACCATAGTTGCAGGCAATGGCACGTTCATCACGATGGGATCAATCGAAGTACTCGGTGTAGGAAGAATCCAAGGATATTCCATATGACTCGTGCAAAAAGACACCGATCTCATAGATTTCGAAGCCTCACCGGAACTATACCCTATCATAAGGATAGGTGCAGGACAACGAAAACTTCCCATGAGGGATGGATACATGCTTACACCCACACTCCCAGTTGTCGGCTGAGAGTTCTCTACAATCGAGATCAAAGCTCCCGAAGATGCAGTAACAGACAAATTCTTGAATGACGTTTGATCAATCATAACTATCTTCCCATTAAATGGAAAGCATACAATGCAAAATAGTGAAGAAGTTACGGCTTGCATACTATACATCCAATTCCTACCCAACAAGAGATTGTAGTCAAGGGGTGCATCAACCACCTCAACCTCTATCACAATGGTCTTCCCTCCCAAATGGACCTTAAGGGAAGGAAGGATCCCATGCAAACTAAATGATCTCCCATCAAATGTAGTCAACATGGTCAACTTAGGGGAACATAAGCCCTTCAAACACGATAAAGACATCATAGAAGCGGCAGCGCCTTCGTCAATCATAGTGCGCTTGACGGTCATGTTAAGACATTCTACGTGAATCAAAAGAGACACATAGTAAGGAAAGCAAGGCTGAAGTCCTGCGGTTTCAAATTTAATCACAAAGGAAGAATTATCATCATGGATCAGGTTCCTTTCCTGGGTTGGGTTGTGATGAACCATAGTCCTTCGCACGGGTCATAACTTTCGTAGCACGTACCATGTTAATGCAACCAGGACCACTACCCTTCGACAGATCTTGATCACCACCAGACTAATCATGGGTCCTCGAGTTCATATTTTGATTGTGAGGTAAAGGGTTAGTCAGCACAACTAGGCCATGTGCTAAGAATATCGAGGCTTCATCGATACGAGGGCACAAGTAAGTGAGGTGATCCTCCTTACACAACTTGCAAGGAAATTTAACCTTACATTTAGATTGCTTGTCCCCCCCAGCATTATGGGTGTTCTTGTCATTATTATTATCATTTTCATTCCTATTCCCACCCTTATGATTATTCTTAGCCTTGTTTTTATTCCGTCCGGGCTACTGGTTACCCTTCGGGTTCGAGGATTGCACCCAAAGCACACTTGACGTTTGGGCAAGTTGAGACGAAGCCATGGCTTGTCTCGAAGCAAATTGGTTGGTTGACAATTTACTGACTTGTTTTGCAACCAAATCTACAGGTTTAGCACTCGCACAAGCAACAATGCCATTGGCATGTGGTCCAGGTTTAACTTTGGGGTCGAAACTAGAATGTGAAGCATTGGTAATGATCTCATATAACAAACTGTACTGAGCATAAATCAAATCCAGTTCTTGTGCCCTAAAAATGGCTTGTTCCTCATTTTGCACTTTGGATGTAAAAACATCTTTCGCTATATAAGGAAATAACGACTTAAGGAACCATTCGAGGAGGAATTCCGGTGGTATAAAGGATTCAATCAACCTCTTCCGTCTACGCCACTCTTGGATATGATCCGAGATATGTGTGGCTTTATCCTGCTGAAATGTTGACAAGAGTTATGTACCAATGTCATAATGCACTGGTAGGTGGAAGTGGTTAAGAAAAGTCATCGCTAGGTCATCGAACAAAGCGAATGCCCCCCTAGGTAGCTCTATATACCATTTCGCAGTAGGCCCTGTAAGGGTGCATTGAAACATCCTTAAACAGATTGAGTCCTATTATAAGGAATTTGAAGAGCACCATAGGTGAAAGGTAGTAACATGTTCACTCATATCTTCTCTAGGTTTTCCCTCGAATTTGGGTATTTCCGAGGGAAGCTTAGTAGGGATAGCCGGCCAAGCCAGGTCATGAGCTATAGGATCGTTCGTCAATCTCGACAAGTCAGGAAGATTCAGCATTGCGAGGAAAGGGATCTTAGGATGATTAGGTCAATGGGCTGCTCCCTGATAGTTCTGATTCACATAGGTCTGATTGCCATAACCACCATGGCCTTAGCCATGGTGCCCTCCTCCCATTTGATCCATATAGGGTGGCATGGAAGCACCATAGTGTGGTGTACCTTGACTATTTGGAGCTACAAAGCCGTAATTTGGAGAGTAAGTGGGTTGTTGATACCCGCCCCCATAAGGTGAAGAACCGTGTCCATATTGCGTCCCATAATAGGGTCCACAAGTCATCGCATGAGATGTCCCATGAGACACTCCGTAAGTAGGAATATACGCTCTGGAAGTAGTAGTAATATTACCTCTAGAAGTATGAGCATAACCTCCCAAAACAATAGGCGGTACATGAACCTGAGACACAATTGGTCGAGTAACAGCAGTACGGACATGAATCATAGCAACGTTCCAGCTTGAAGGACCACGTGAATGAGGTGGAGGGTGAACATTCGAAGAAGTAGGGATAGAGGATGAAGGGACCTGTGTAATTATATACGTGTTATTCCCTATAGTCACTCATCTTAGATCTAGTATCCTAATAGGATCACTAACCCTAGACCTAGGAGGAATATGTGATGTAGCTTCCACCACCGGGATGGAAGGTGCAATGTGACTTGTGCTCCCAAACCTCTCCGCATGGTAAGGAATGAGAGTGCCCCTAGGCATAGTGTTAGGCTCAAACTCAAAATATACATGGAATGGAAAATCATGTGTGGGAAAACTAGACATACCATAACTACCATAACTAGTGCTCATGGGTTCAAAATGAGTCTCATCATCTTCCGGCATTCCATACCGGTGATGCGTCAATGGGGGATCAACACTAGAGTAAGTAGGTCTATCATGAAAAGTACCTATCTCAGAAATTACAGGACTTAACTCAGTCAAATTAGGTGAAGGATCGTAGTTAGGGGTAAACTCCCCATCTTCCACTTGAATGGGAGAAGGTGGTTTAGGAATACCTTCTACATGGTCTCCCATCGTGTGTGAATCAATGTGCGAAGTAGTCCACCTGGACTGTCTATTTCTCTCTCCCAAAGGAGGAGGAGATGTAGAAGGTGGAAGTCCTGCTAAACAATGAGAATGGCAAGGAGTTTCACCCGAATCCACAATGACTCAAAAAAAAATATAAAAGACTCTCTATCTACGCAAACCCTAGGAAAGATAACGTGCACAGAGCAATCACCAAGAAAATCTAAAGCCAAACACAAGAAATCAAGGGTAGGATAAGTGAGCTCACAAATGAAGCAGGTATGTCTCACCTAAGAGAGGCTTGAGACTCCCATACACAACAAGCGGAGGTACGTAACCACTTATTGTGGCCCTCAGCTTCAACATGTAAAGTGACTGTGTTGTCCGACCCCAACCTAGCCGGAACACCTACAGAATAACCCCTGTAGAGTACCCCCTCGATATCCTAGGTAAGGCTACTAAGGTCACCTCAATATAATCAATGCTCAGGCGGATAGTCATAGGCAGGACTGACCGTATGGGCAGGGTAGCAAAGCTCAAAACTCTCGAAAGAGGACCTAGATACGAATACAATCCTGGAAATATCTCTGGTGCTACTCAGTTATGACTAGGGGTCATCCCAATCAATAACCGCTCACACTGCCTCATGCTTAACTCCCTTTTGAGAGGAGGATCCTGAGAAACACTAGTTATACCAAGGAATTTCACACACTCACCTGGACAGACACATACATGTTGTTGTTTAGTGGTCTTGGAGAATTTACTCACAATGAACTATTCCAAGACCCTAAAACCTAATCTTGTTGGTGAACCCTATCAAATAAAATAGTGTAGTTCATTTTAATTAAGCGTTGATTTTAATTGGCATTATTACTCAAAAGAGCTATAAGGCCATGCAACTAATGGTGTTATGACACAACATAAAGAAAAATGCACACCTAACGATCAATGCAAATGCATTGTGTCCATGAAAAACAGGGTATGCTACTACGTGAAATGCACAATTTTCTTCGAATGATAGGTGCAATATTTCCTATATGAAATCCTAACTAATACTCGAAAGAAAATCTAGTGCAAGTACTATGCAAAATGCAAGATGCAATGCATGATGATAAGCATATATTTTTGCATTTTTTGAAATAAAAATAAGATATTAAAGAAAAATAATGGCTCTACAACCCCCAAACTCTGCAAGCACACTCAAGCAGTACTCAAGCAAAGTACTAAGGTAAAAGAAATCTAATGCACTAATCCCAAAACAAAAAATCGAAAAAATGCCATGACAAGAACATTCTTCAAAAAAGAAATTTTACCCTAAAAAAAACGTCTCTAGTTAGAAATAGAGGTGTATACAAACTCTAGCAGTATCAAAGGAGACTCAACAATTATCAAAATTCACCTAGGAACCATCCAACTTCCTCTAGAAGGAAAAAATAAGGGCATATGCAAATGTTCGCAGTAAACCCACATGTGTACATGGAAATAGCAGTGAAACCCACGTATATACGCAACTGTGAGTTCAAAAATCACATATAGGAAGAAAGGTGCATAAAAATAAAGGCAAACAGACAAGCTGAGACAAAATTCACACCAATCAAACACTACTAGGCAAACATGCCCCCAGACCCGACACAGAAACAAGAGCAAAAGAGCAATTCAAAGTCATTGAATGCCGATAGAAAACCCCCAAAGGACAACTAATAGGAACTCCCTAGCGGAGTCGCCAAGTCTGTTACGGAGAGAAATTCCTATGGCTTGGGGTACCACAATAGACAACTTGACTCCAGAAATCAATCCTTTCCAATATGCAATAGAAATCAAATATCTAACACTAAAGGATAAGACCTCGTACCTTATTCCAGATGGTTGCAGTAGATCCCTATTGAGTTTTCCAACTCCAACTTGAATTGATAAATCACTTCCTCAACAACAAGTAAACAAGACAAGCATACTGTATATATTGGTGTTAGATCTATTCTAGCATATATAATCAACAATGTATAAGGATTCGAAATCATCCATAGATAAAATATTCATTCAAACATACATTATTGGACAGGAAAAGATATTTCTATTAATATAAAATCAGAGATTACAATGAATACAACCTCTATCGGCACGCCTGCGAATCGAAGAAACTGAATCCCCCACTTGCGCCTCCACCACCTCAATCCTCCATCTCTCTATAGCAAGCTCACAAGCAAAAGGTAAGCTTGGGAAGAGCACAAAAGTGCTCCAAGGGACAAAGGGATGCAGACTCAAGCACAAGTTTTGGCAACAATGGACTATAGTTTCTTTGCTCGCAATTCTCTTATGTCTTTAATGTATCCAAAGAGTTCCTTATATAGCTTTTCAAAGGGGTAATGAAAGGTCGAATCCATTGTATCTCAAGGAATATGGAAGGCCAGGAGTCAAGTGAGTCAGATCCATGTCAAGGAAAACTCCAAAAGGATTTGGATTTTGTACACATCCCGATGTACACGTTTTTAAGGGTCAAACCTGTGTATATACGCGATTAGGGGTTTAAAAGTTGCATAAATGAATTTTCACATGTTAATAGGGATGGTCAAGGAAACATCAAAGGAAAAAAAATGGTCCAAGAGGTCTAAGGAGTCTGCAAAAGGACATGGGAAGGCCATACCAGAGTGATTCACCTGGAGTGGTAAAATTAGCTATAACACCAATTAGACCCCCACACCCTCAAAAAGGATTAAAAATGAATAAAAGGGCTTAAAAACCCCAAAAAGGAGACTAAATAACTCTCCTAGGGGCTAAAGCCTCCAAAAAGGGGCTAAAACCCCTCAAAGGAACCTAAAAAATTAAAAGGATCTAAATTTAGGGAAAAAGGAGCTAAAAGCCCAAAAAAGGGGGCTAAAGCCCTGACCAAGGGCTTAAAACCCTAAAAGTCTCGAAAAAAAGTCTATAAAAAGAGGGTGGGGGGTCACTCTCAAACAACACCTCTCTTGCACATTGTTATGTTGCTCATGGACGCCTTGAGACCTCTTTGCCCCTCAAGCCACCCACACCCCCCTCTCTTCCACTCACATTCCCCATTGAGCCATAGCTCCTCCTCCATTGCTGAGTGAGATAGGGAGGTGCTTCCAGCCAAGGAATGGTGGCCCATTTCACCAAAGGAGAGGTATAACATCATTTTGTTTATGTATTTTGTTTTGTAGTTTAGTTGTTTTCTGACCCATGTCTCTTTGTAGGTTTGTTTATTAACATGTTTTTCAGGTTTATTTCTATGCACTGGTTGTTTGCAGGTAGCCAAGGCGAATCCCTAACCTTGTTTGTAGAGGGGCTCACGGCCATTCCTTCTTATTCTTTGCTTTCTGTCCATTCCATTTTTATTTCTGCATTTTCCACACGCAGGAACCTAGCCTTCTATCCTATAGAAAGAAGGGAGCCATTCCTACCCCTGTATCAAGGAGAAATCCCTGCTACAGAACTGGCGACCATACCAGGTCGATCCCACATGATCCCTGGTTCAATTTTTCAAAAATTTTAATTTTTTCAGTGTATGCCCTAGTTTTAGAAATTTCTTGTCAAATCTAGCTTAGATCTAGTTTATTTCTAGTTTTTACTATTGTCGAAGCCTCTGCAAGTCAAATCCGAGTTAGTTTGGCCATAGTACAGGTTACCGTCGGTCGGATCTGACTCAGGATCAGAAAAACCCCAAATCCAGGGCAGGTTGCACTTATCGGGCCTTAACAGGGGATGAGGTCACCCTTTTAGGCCTCACAGGTGTGAATAGGTCACCCTTTTCCCACCAACATGTATATCAATGTGTATAAAGAAAATTACAACAAAGGATTTGTCGAAAAAGAAATGCTGGTGAATGGTAAATGAGATGAAAATGGGTGATGGTGGTGAAAAGAATGGAAGGATAGTAGTGAATATGTATTGAATATAGTTCCCCCTCCCCAACTAATCTGGTTGCATGTCCTCATGCAACCTGGCATGTGAAAGTAAAAAATAAATCGAGCATGGTGAGGGAATTTTCCAAATTATTCATTGCTAGCATGTAAGGAATTGCATGATTAAAGTTTAGAAAACAACATACCTCCACTCACCCAAAAAGTAGATGAACGATGCAATAGGAATGTAGCTGCTGCTGCTGGAACATAGAATATGTCACTACTACTACGGCTATAACTGTTGGATCATGGGAAATGAAGGAATCATAATTGTTGCTGCTAAATCATGGAGAATATTTCATTGTTGCAGGATAAAAATGTAACTGTAAATGTTGTTGCGCCTGTAACTACTGTAGTGCGAAGTGGAGGAATCTGAACTACTGCTGATAAGTAATGGAAAATGTGGAAGTAGAAAAGTGGAATTGTGGTACTCTCATAGATTTGAAGTCATGCTTATGCAACTGTTGATGTAGTCATGAGAAAGAATGTATAGTCTTCACCTGCTACAAAACCCGATGGCGCAATTCTAGTCATGCGAATAAATGTGTCGATGTCGAGCATGAAAAGAAGCCATTGGATTACCAGCCATTGATGAATGCCATTAACCACTGCGAGGCAACTCACCAGTGATTTCAATGAGTGCCAAGGTACCCGAGTACATCTTGCAAAGTGCGAATAGATTTGTTGATGTTGAGCCACTTGCAAGATCTGACGATCAAGGGACATTGATGAATTCCCATGATTGTCCGTGAGAGAACTTGCCATTAAGGCATGCAAGCCTCCAGGTACTCAAGATGAACTCTAGTCTATATCCTAGATAAAGTGGTGAGGTCGATGTGGTAATACTTGTTGAAAGGTGGGCCTTATGGAATCTGACATCAGTCAACGTGAGTTGGTACAAAAAGATTGGTAGGACTATAAGTGAAAAGATCTCACAGTCAAGTAGTGGATATGGCACATTAGAGGAAATTTCAACTCAAAATGGGCCTCCTAAAAAAAATTAATAAAATAATAGTTAAAATAATAAAATAATATTTATTAATTTTAGAGGAATAAAAGAAAAAACTACTTTTTTGTTTATACTTTCGACATATCTCCCCATGTTTTTACTCAAATTTCGATCGGGAGAGCTTGTTGGATGTGGAATTAAATTCCACATTCAACAAGTACCCACTCGGCATACTTTTGACAGGCCCCGCTACCCCAAAAACAAGAAATACCTGAAAAAAATGTGATGATGATGTCATCATCACATTTTTTCAGGTATTTCTTGTTTTTGGGGTAGCAGGATCCGTCAAAATTATGCCGAGTGGGTACTCGTTCGATCTGGAATTTAATTTTGCATCCAACGATCTCTCCCGATCGAAATTTGAGTAAAACCACGGGGAGATATGTCGAAAATACAAACAAAAAAAGTAGTTTTTTTATTAATATCTATCCCCAAATTTATATTAAAAAAGTGTTTAAGACCTATACGGTATTTCAAATTTAAATAAATTTCACTGGCTAAAAAATGATGACATGGAATTTGAATAAAAGTTAAAAGGCCCATTTTGAGTTTAAATTTCCTCTAATGAGGCCTTGTAGTCATGGAAAGGGAGCTTGTTTTATTCAGAAGGAAAACTAGAATGGAAAAAGAAGGAAAAATGAACTGAAAAAAGGGATGTATGCAATTGAGAAAGATAGGTATGTGTGAAGCCATGATAGTTAAGGCAATGAAATAGTGGACTCTAGTATGGATGACTAATGTGCATTGAAGGAGAAATGTGGATAAACATTCATGATGCAAAAGGGTTTATGAATGGTTTCTGTGTAACAATAAACGCCATAATGTTTATGATGAGTAACAAATCCTTCAAGATGTCTATCAAAGCATGTTTTTCAAAGGTTTTGTGATTCTTGAAAAATCACTTTAGCAGCAAAATCCGATCATCTTTGAACCTGAAACAAAACTTAGTACAAATTCTTGCATGAAACTTGTGAGAAGTTCGTAAAAGAAAACATATCATGCATAAAGAAATACACAATATGCAAAGAAAATGTCAGGAAGAAATAAAATGCGTTATACCTGTTTCCATTGCGCTCCTAGTTCGTCATTGATCCCTACTTGAAGTGACTTAAAGAAAACAATTTTAGCGTAAAAAATACAAAAATCATCATTCAAAAGATGTTTTCAGGAAATGTTGAGTTCCATTTGCAATTTTTTTCTAATTCTTTTTATTTTTGACTTTTAATTGTTTATGATTTTAATATATTTTTTTCATTTTTATTTTCTTTTGCAAAATTTTCACCCCCAAACTAAATATGTTGCATGTCCTCATGCAACCCAATACCTGTGTAACATCCAACTAGAAGAACTCATTCAGTTGTTGCTTTTCATTTTACTATGAAATTGGAGTTGCAGTTGCGAAAGGTAGAAGAATAGGCAAAGTTTTAGCGGAGTCACAGCTGTACATAAGATAAATATAGTGGAGTTGTATCTGGGAAAAGTAGAAGGATAGGAAAAACTTTAGCGGAGTCGCAAATGTACATAGGATAAATATAACAGAGTTGTAGCTGCAAAAAGTAGAAGGATAGGAAACATTTTAGCGGAGTCACAGGTGTACATAGGATAAATATGGAAGAGTTCCAACTCATTTATCAGAGGATTTGGTGGAAAATTTGGCAGAGTCACAGCCCAAAGAGTGCTAAATTTAGCGGAGTCACAACCTTTTGAGCAAAAAAATTCCAAAGTCATTCTCTCCCAAACGACAAACTGGTTTCTCCTGAAATTTTGCAGATAGTTTTTAACTAGTCCAATGCACCTACACACCAAAAATTAGAGATACTCACATAATGGGTTTCAAGAAAATTGCAAATTGGCTGTAGGTGATGATGGTCATTTTCTAAAAAACTATGCATTGGATTGGGGTGAAACTTACAATTTTTGTTCATCTTGATATTATGCACTTCCTATCCAAACCTCATGAGAATCCAATTTACCAATTGCAAGATATTCTCATTTCAATTTCTACACTTTCGTAGACAAACATGAATAAAGTTGTGTTGCAGGTGTGTTGCAGCTAAACTTCCTGAACCAATATTTCACAAAATAGAAACTGGATTTGTCTGAAAATTTTTAAGTAAGCTTTTATTAGTCCCATGCAAGTTCACACCAAAATTCAGAGAAACCCACATCACAGATATCGAGAAAAATGCAAAATGGTTGTAGGTGATGATGTTCATTTTCTTCAAAATCATGAACTGGATTGAACTAAAACTTGCCACCTTTGTTCTTCTTACCATGATGATTATTCCTTCAAATTTTCATGAAAAAAAAGCTCACGGTTTTCAATATATCCTTAAATCAATTTCTGCATTTTTTCAATTTAAAATTATCATAAAAATGCTTCACTCTAGTCTTAAAAGCACATACCTTTGCCAAATGGACTGTTATAATGCTGCCATATATGTGCCAGATAGCCATTGCTATTTCCTCTAAAATATTTTTTTCACCAATGAGTTCAGAGATCAATAAAATAAGGTGAAATGAAATATATCCAAGGCTGCATAGGAAGACAACTACAAGTAGCACACAAGAATTCCCTAATGAACACAAATTCATCCTCAGCAAATTACTAGTCAATGATTGAATGAAAATTCCATAAAGAATGGCAGCTATCACTCCCCCAAACTAATGAAAGAGCATGTCCTCATGCAACACTATCTAGGTGGCCTTATGCTGGTGGAAGATCCGCTTCTTCTTAAAATAGTGGTATGACATCATCATTGTCTAGCAGACTTCCAATTTCAGCACTGTACAAAGATTAGACTTTGCCGGCACAAAAGAAACTAGTGCATTACAAGCTACAACAAGCCTATAAATTTGTTCCATAAATCAACTTAACTCAGCATAATCATTTCCCATAAAATTCTTTCCATCATGCCACAAATATAGATTTGCATTTTAATGAATAAAAGACCCACCTATGCAAAAATATGGAATTCAAGGTTGCAATCATGACAAGAAGTAAAAACTTGCTTCTACTACCTTCCTTATGCATTTTTTGAAAATTATTCTTGTGTCTTACTCAAATTGCTACATTGGGCACAAAAATCATGTCTTGGATTTACTTGATTCGATTTCATCTGTATGAAAACAATGAACAAAAAGTGCTGTCAAAACATATTGAAAATTTTCAGAGTTTGTCTTTTTAGTTTGACTTTCTCCAAGAACTCAAAATCAAATCAAAATGTTGCATCCTTTCATGCCACATGCCAAGATCAATCATGCACATACGAGTTATGAGTAAACCATCTTTGAACCTTCTCACATGTGCCATATCTAATGTGGCCTCTATTGCCACCTAAGTTGTACTTAATGGTTTTTTATCAAGTGAGCCTGGTGAACCGGACAAAGATGATTTGTTCGGACTTCAGAAGACCTTCAGAATTGCTTCTGGGAAGTGCTTGTTGTACTATATAACATGTTCATAGCCCGTAGGGGAGTTGTAATAAAATGTTCTAGCATGGTAGTGTCTATAGAAGACTCAGTCTCTTGGACTTTATTTTTCAATTCGATCAGCCCAGAGTGTTTTTTTCCCTTGGTTATTATTGGTTGTTGAATAAATGACTGCTAATTTCTGAGTTTTTTACTCAATACCTCCAAAGTTGGGGTGGTCAACTTGGCATTTAGGCCTATTGAGGTTATTAGTGTCTATGTGTCAATGTATAAACATGCTAGGAATTATGGTCGAGTCATATGAACATGTCTAAGTCCCCCTAGGTTTTATTTTTTATTTTATTTTTTAAGTTTTTTTAAAGTTTTAATTTTTCCAAAACTTAGGCTATTTTTTTATAGTCTAAATGGAAAAATTGGTTTTGTAATAAAAGTGGGTTCGGAAATCAGTTTCAGACATGGGGGTGCTCATTTTCTAACTCAGAGCACCCAATAAACCCATAAACCTACTTTTTCTAAGTTTTAAGTGATTTTCCCATCACTCATGTCAGAAAACCCTAAAAATCAAATATTGATTATTTTAATTGATAAGTTAATTAAATACTGGAGAAAACCCAAATTCCTAAATCAGTGGGATTTGCTTCGATTTGACTGAAACCAGTCTCATCAGCTTTGGAGTGACTAGAGCCAACCATGGCTTGATAGAAGGAGTTGATTTGGGATGAAGAGGGAGTGCACCACAACATGCATCCTTGGGATTTGTGCCCTCTCTCTCTCCTCCACACATATGGGCTCATATGGATGTGATTTGGTTGATGTTTTAGTTAATTGGTTGATGTGTTAGTCTGATCAGCACTCTGATTGTCAGTTGCACTCAGCCAGACTCAGATTGGACTCAGTTAGAATCACCTCAAGCTTAGCTTGACTCCTCATGCAGCTGCAGCCCTTCTCTCCTTGGGAATTGCACCCCTTCTGGCTAGGGTTTTAGTTTTTGCTATAAATAAAGCAAAGTCTCCTCATTTCCAATCTAATTAGAGTTGGATTGAAGGGATTCCTAATTGTAATTGATATAGTATTTTGTGATTTTTCTAGAATAAAGAAATATTTGGAGGCTAATGGTGTGGTGCAATTGTGTGTGGGCCATTATTGTCTGGTCTTCATGAAGTAATTTGTGTGTTGTTTCAAATTTTTGCATCTTGAATTATGAATCTGGTTGAAAAATGATTGCTCCCAATCATTGGAAATAGAGGGCTATAAGTAAGTTTACTTGTTTCTTCTATGTTGAATACATTTACTCAAAGATCTAGATCTGACAAGTTTATAAGTTTATATGCACGTAGTTTTTGCCTTGATTTATGTGTAATCACTAGATCTCACGGGTTTGCAAGTCTTTGAGTGATTTATAGGTTGGTTGGTTGGGAAGAATCATGGATATATTTTGACTCCACATTACTTTCAACATCTCTAAACGACATAGTACCTCAGCATCCCACTACGAAGCCTTTCGATAGCTCTTTGCGACAACAAGCCTTTCCTCTCCATTTCTCTTCCTCCCTCTAAATTTGAAATTTTACTTGGTTACTTGATTCATAGCTTTGATTTGTTTAGATCTATCATCTTAGAGTAAAATTTATCATATATATATCTTCTTAAAGCTCATAATCTAGATCTTGTTCTTAAAAAAGGTTTCATAAGCATTCTAGCTCTAGCTTTAGGGAAATCATCTTTTTTGCATGGCATTTTAAAGAAAATTTGTAGCTTGCATGAATTAGATTTCTCTTTCATAATTTAAAAGATAAATCCAGAAATCAGTGCACATAATATTGGCTTCCCAAAAGGCAAGCCAAGATCCCAAGGAAAGCTTTCTTTCCTTGGTTCCTTTTTTCACCTTTTTTAAAACTAATTTTAACTTAATTGTTTTCAATTAAAAGTGGGTTGACCCAAAGGTACTTTCAAAGTGATTTTGGGAATATTTAAGTTTAATAATATTGTTGGCACTTGGGCAGACCCGGGTTAACACTGTATACTTCGCACCAACAAACGACCCACTGTGTTGGCCCTTTCGGCAACAACCTGCGCGCAGGTT
>LPNX010381909.1:0-12582 GCA_001517045.1 Pseudotsuga menziesii
TTCCTCCAAAATTAATCAATATTATTTTATTATTTTAACTATTATTTTATTATTTTCCTTAGGAGGCCCATTTTAGACCCCAAAATTCCTCTAATGTATACAAGTGAAAATGTGTATTGTTTGTAAGATTGGTTGGAATAGAATACAGGACCATTGAGCTATGGAGTCAAGATGTGAAATATATATAACAGAACTTTATGTGAGGCGATTTTAACACAAAAGATAGCTACCCAGTCACAGTCAAGTTATAATTGTTTGGTGGAAAATGAAGAGCATGAACAAACCATGAACATAGAGCATTAGGAAATTAATTATGTATTAATTTTAGAAGAAAGGTTTGTGGACCTTTGAAAGGAACAGCTATATCATGCTAACATGAATTGTAGAACTATTATAAGCTCATTCCAAAAGTGAAATAAAACACAAAAACAGATAAAATAGAAAAACGTTCACCTGGGAAAGGAAAATATAGACTGCGACATAAAATAACACATGAATCTCATGAAAAACATGAACTTAGTCTCTACAATTTCATTAAGAAACACTTGAAAACATACAACTCCAAAATTGCTCATGGTCCAATCGCTTCTCCCTCTGCAGGAGGTAAATTTATAATGTATTTGGATGACTTTAGAATCAAATTAGTTACAAACCGAAGAACAAAATTCTAACAAACTCGAACGTAGCATATCCACCACAATTTACATAAAACAAAAATAAACTATGGGACACTAAAAATAGGCTCAAAAATATTTTCTGTATATTTCAACTGATGACAGCTGTACAAAATATGAGAGAGGTGACTGTGAATAGGTATGTCTTGAGGAAAACTTTTTGTGCTATCTTCCTTAATATATTTAAGGCTATAATCTTAATTTCTTTGATCCATACCATTGAATTGATTTCCATAGCTCATATCCGGGGAAATCTACCATGATCATATCATGAGTCATAACTCTGAGCTCCATGTTATCTGAATAGGTAAGATTAGGAACCCTAGCACATGCAATTTTGAAATCAAATAATGCTTCGAATTCCTCAGCAAATTTATCAAACACAACAGGGCTCGACAGGGCATGCTACATATTCGCAAATTTGTTGTGATCAGACCTACAAAGGACTAATATTTCTAGATACTCCTCGTGAGTCAACAAGGGCCCTTGTCCCCCCCAAAAGAAAGGAATCCCTTTGTTTACTAGTGGTCTGAACAAATTGATCACTTCTTCTACTCTATGATTTATGATGCCTATATTGGCTTGCATGGTTTCCAATATTTTTTTTTTCCAATAACTCTCCTGGCCCAAGAGACCACACCAACTTTGTCTTGGATACCCATTATTTTGATTCGGTCTTCAGATAGAGCACTCAAAAAGTTAACAGCATTTTGAGTTGTCTGTATTGGTATTTTATGCAGTGCCTATTTTTCTAACACAACATTTTTCTTGGCTATTATCAAAGCATCCTCATGGTCAAAAACTTAATCTAGATACAATCTGAAATTAGTTTCCTCTTTAATGATTTCATCCTAGGTCATGGGTCTAGCCCCCTGCAAGGCCATTTGTCCAATCACTTGCTTGTTTAATTTGGAATTTTGATCTATCAATTCCTGACATCTTTCTGCTAACTTCTTCTTCTCTTCTTCAATTTTCGAAGCCATTTCTTCTAAATTCTTATTTTTCTTCTTTAATCCTCTAAGCTCTATGTCCCTTAGTTTTACCTCTGACATAGCATTAGAGAAGGAGGTGGTGTCTATCTTTATATTAGGCATAGTGGCTGGAATTCCCACCACTTCACCTCACTCTCGTAGGTCTTTTTCCTTGGCTTCTAGCCAAGCCTTTAAATCCTCTTTAGTTTCTTTTAGCAACTTAGCCTCCTTCTCCTATTGTTTCTCTTTCTCCTCGAGCTTCAAAAGTTTGGACTTGCACTTAGTTAGCTCAATTTTTAAAGCCTCCTTTTACTTCTCAAACTCATTCAACTCAAAGGTATGAATGAGCTGGGTAGAAGGAATTTTTAACTTCTTTTTAAGCATCTCAATTTCATTTTCTTTCTCATCCAGCAACTTTTGAGCCAATGCTCCCTTATCTTCCTGTCCATCCACCTTCACCTATTCGCCTTTCAACATTTTAAATTTGACTCTAAGGGCCTTGTTCTCAACTCGTACTTTCCTGAAGAGGTCTTGAATTTTTGTTTTACTTGGATCTAGCTTGGATATTTGTAATGTATCTGTTAGCAGTCTGGTATTTAAGATATCATTGGTTTCTCTGTCAAGGTGTATGATATCCATAGTGGGAATATTTTCTAGGTTCAGCTTAACCTCTGCCACTTTATTACCCACTGTCATGGCTAGACTTAGGGTGTCTGTAGCATGATTCTTACAGTCTTTAATGCTACATCTGGCTTGGGTAACTATCTTATTTCCTCATATAGCTTTATTTTCTCATCAAACGTTTTATCAGCCTTCTCTCTGTAGGTGTTCAACCAATCTTCTTTAGATGCATACTTGCTTGGAGTCTTTCCAATAAAAAAAATACTCCTAAAGCTCTAACCCAACAATGTGGGGATCTTCTTGTTCTTATTTTCCCTTTACATTGCTCTTGTTCACCTACCCTCTCATGTTGTTTTTCTTCACCTGTACTATCTGTTTATCTTGTTCAAGTTTCTCTTTTTTTGACGTGTTAGCAGTATCTATTTCATCAGTCTCCATGGGCTCTGCATACTCTCTCTTCTTACTATTCTCTAAAAAACTTACCAAGGATGAGACATTTCCATCCATGGCAACTGTGTTAGACAAGTTCATTCGAGAAGAATTGTTTCTAGGAAGGGATGAGAAAGATTATTATCCCATGCTGATATCCTTTGTAGTATAGTTCGGATAATCTTCCCAATTTGTTGCTTCTCTAAGACCAACTATTTTTGTGTGCTCAAAAGGCTTGTTCTTGTTAGCCTGTCTCCTTTTGGAAATTATCTGGTGTGGGTCTAAATTTATCGCATGTCCCAAACAGAATCCCATGCTTTTGAGCAGACTATCAACTAGTGGTAGGGAAGTTCTACTTTTGACAGTGTATGGTCCTATATCCTAGGGAAAATTAATACCAGAACCCTTCCTAAAGCTCATAACGTGCTATTCTTCAACAATAATCATTTTCCTAATCAATTCCAAGGAACAAATCCTGACTATCAAAAAGGCTGGAAGGACATATGGCTGATGTGCAGAACCATATAGTCTTATAACTGTTTCAAATTATGTCAGGAACCAATCTCCTATTATCTTACTAGGAGATAGCTATAGCATTTCCTTCATCTTAAGAAATACACTGGGAAATATTTCTTGAAAGAAAATGTCATATATTTCTACCATCAAATAGTTCATGAATTCACAGTAATTCTTGGTCATGTCATCAATGATCACTAACCCAGCTTCCTGTAAATTAACTTCATTGTAAGGAAAGAACATTCTCAATAAAAAGCATCAAAATATGAACATTATGGTATCATGGAAGTTAGCTAACTGAAAATGAATGTTTCCAACTAGAAACTCATCAAATTTAAGACAAACGAACTGAAAGCATTGTCCTAGAAGTTCAGTTTCAACAGGACGGGTACTCAAGACAAACAACAAACTCAACAATGGCTCTATGAGATAACCATTAGTATCTAAACATAGAAGCTAACAGGCTAAGTTTATTCACCATTGGGTTTCTTCATTAAAAAGACTCAGGTCAATTTGGTAAGATAGACTCATAGCTTCAGCATCAGGTTTTGAACAAGATTTCAGGAAAGCATCCTTATATTCGACTGCGGACTCTGAAAAGAATTGTATAATACTCTCTTCCTTGTATCCTTGGGATGTGTGGACAAATTTGTCTGGAAAATAGAGGGATTTACGAATTTCAGAAGTCTGGATAGGGCAAAGGATTTTGGACTTAGAATTATTCATGACGACTCCTTCAGTGGTAGAAAAATTGTCTGCACATCATTCAACAAACTCGGGGCGATGGGGGGTCTGGTTGGAAATCGCTACCTTGGTCCTTACAGACTTCTAGTTTACCTTTAGTAGTTTCAATTGTTTCTCTCAATAGAATAGTATCAAATATTTCGGCATTTTCATCTACGAAACTTTCTTCATCCTTCCAACCAATAACCCCTAATTCCTCATTATCCTCCACCTCTACTACTTCTATCTCTTCTATTTTATCCATTTTCAATAGTACTAAGGAAGTATTACGGTTCCTACCTTGTCACTTAGCATAGTTCTCTGATTTGTCCATGCTAGCACTCTGTACGCTATCAGGGCGTTTGTCAATCTCAAAGCTATGGAAAAGACAAACCCTTTTCAACTCCACATAGACACTTTTATAGTTTTCTACATGGCATAGTCCTCATGTGCATCCACATGATCTGTACCATAGATCCTTTCTCTTTGCAATCTAAGCCTTTGATATGCAAGGTCTTCATATCGAATTTTCAACACTATCAATATTTGCAGCTTGATTTGGGGAAATCAACATCGACTGTCAATCTCCAAACTACCCTCATCGAAACCGTTCCTCCCTAAGAACTTTAACATTACGCAATCATTTTTCCTCTGATCGATTGAGAAACTTCTGATCATAGAATGTTTCCTATCCATTGATCGAGATTGATCTCTCTTCACAACCATCGATCTTTGTGGACCCTACAACTTTTCATGGATTGAAATCTTGACCCCGTTCGTGCTAGTTCAGATTATGGAATTGTCTACGACTGCATATCTATCTCCTCCTTTATCTCAGCCATCCAATCTGTTCTGATTTTAACATATTCCGCGATTTGGAAAATTTTATTTGGCTGGGCACGTTCACTGCGCGGAAATTTTTAGCGTCGTTGATCTAGCTTTGGATCAATCTAAACTCTCTAATACTGCTTCCATTTAGCACACTTCACAAATCCAAATACCACGTTTCGCCTTGCATCTCCGATCTATGAAATGTGTTTCTAGCATTGATCCTCATCCTCCTGGCTCTTTTATCAACCCATCATAGTTCAGATATATGGATTATAGGGATAATTCATTGCTAAGATTCATGGAGGATAAAGAAACCCCACTCATTAGGATTAGTAATTAAACCTCCCTTAACCACCATAGTCTATTTGTCTTTTCCTAGATTAGGAGGTCATTGCCACTTTACTAGTTCCATTTCAAAGGTACCACACTCTTGTTTTATGGTTTGGGTACTATATCACAAACATAATTATTCATTGTTGACTTGTATTATTCTATCATTTCTTCCACCCACTCTTTCTTCTATGCAGCTTCCTCGTAGTTGGTGGGTTCTTGATCTACAAGGTCACACATCAAAGTTAAATAACTAGAGAATGGATTTGATCTCTTTCTTGTTCTTGTGGAGCCTTCTAGAGCTCCATACTTTTTGGCTTATTTTATGATTTCTCTTACCCAAGCATGTTTTAAATTTTGAGATATATCCATAGTAGGGGGTTCCTGAGGTTCTAGCATATCATGATCTTCAAATGCTACTATTTCAGCAAAGGGCTCATCTTCTTCTTTTCTAAGAGGTACATACTCTTTATGTACTTATTCAATATTACACCTTTTGTATTTCTTAAGAGTTTCCCCTTCATCAAAATGTTACATCCCTACTAATCTCTATATGATGGAATCCTGAAATGTATATCCTGAATGCCTTGGAGGCTTCACAATATCTAACAAATATTCCCTTCTTTCCATAAGGATCCAACTTGGTTCTCTTCTTTTTTGGAATATGTACATATATTGGACATCCAAATATTTTGAGATGGCTCACTTCAGGTTTCTTTCATGTATACATTAGTTCAGGATTCTTGAATACAAGATCATTGTGAGATAATATGTTATGTACATACGCAATTGTTCTTCCTACTTCATCCCACAATTGTATGTGGAGGTCTTGATCATGAATCATTGTTTTCAATGCCTCCATAATGGTTCTATTCTTTCTTTCTGCAACACCATTCTATTGGGGATTGCAGGAAGGGGTTGGTTCCCTCTTGAGTCAAGCTTCCTTCCAGAGAAGTATATTATCCACCATTATCTGATCTCTGTGTCTTGATTCTTCATTCTAAATGGTTCTATATCAAGGCTTTAAATTCCTTGAAATTCTCAAACACTTCACTTTTGGTATTCAAGAAGTATATCCATATCTTTCTTGAATAGTCATCAATAAATGTAACATAATATTCATATCCACTTAAATATGTGAAGGGCATAGGACCACATACATCATAATAAATTAACTCCAATTTACCTTTACTCTTTGTTTCACTTTTTTGAAAGGGATTCTTGATGTTCTTTCCTCTTGCACATCCCTTGCAAGTTGCTTCATGACCAATATTCAGATATGGTAACCCTGTTACCACTTTTCTCATATAGGGTAGTGCTTTGTAGTTGATGTGAGAAATCCTTCTATGCCATAGTTTACTTGAGCTATTAGTCTCATGGACAAGGGTTGTCTCTGCATGTCCTTTGAGTTTGTATAGTCTTCCTTCTTCTTAACCAATGACCACAACATCTTGAAGTTTCTTTCCTTTGGACCACATGAATACTTGTCCATCTATAAAATAAATTCTATATCCTTTATTATCTAGTGTTGAGATGGAAATTATTCTTTTTCAAATCTGGTACATATAGTACTTCCTTCATCTTCACGGAAGTTCCAGATTCAAGCTTGTGTCTTGATTCTTCAATACCTTTGAAGGGATATTGATAGTGATCTCATAATGATACTCTCTGAGGAGATGAATTTTCTTCAAGTATTTACAAAGTTTTCTTCTTCCCTTTCACATGCTTTGAAGCACCACTATCAATAAGCCATGTCTCTTCTTGAGGTGTTAGAGATCCAAAGAGTGCAGAGAATAGTACATATTCTTCTACATCTTGTTTTTTTGTTAGTCTCTTTCGAGCTATTTATTCGTCTTACTCATCCTCATATTGAGCTAGATGAGCATGATTCCTTTTGTTTTTTTTCTTCTTTAATAGACACTCTCTGGAAAGGTATCCTATCTTATGACATTTATAGAATTGGTACCTTGAGTAATCGCTCTTCTGATTGTTTTCTCTTTTCTTTTGAAACTTCTTCTTTGGAGTTTTATGACTATCCTTCTTGAAGTTTGATTGTTTTCTTCCTTTAGTATGGATGGATAGACATCGATCCTCTTCTTTAAGTACAGCATCTATGTTAGCTACTCTAGCTTATTCTTGAATGTGATCTTCCCATACAATGTCAAAATTCATACCTTCTTTTATTGCACACAGAGTTTGTACGAATGAACCCCAAGGTCTAGTGATTATCCTTTTCTCATGTTGGTGCCCTTCAATAAAGCTCTCAATTTCATCTTATTGTTGATGTTCTTTCTCTCATAAATTATGGAAACTACATCATACATTTTCTTTGGTGTCTTCTTAGATGACACTTGAGGGATCAAGTGATATTTGATAGGATCAACAATGATCCTCATTGCCTTGACTAGGTCTTTCTCATGCTTCTCCTTAGCTCCATCTTATTTTGGTTCTGAAAATTCATCATTTATGTACTTCTCAAGTCCATTCTCTCTAAGAATGAGAAAAATCCTATACTTCCATGTTAGAAATTTTTCCATGCCTTCTAGTTTGTCCTCAAGCTTAGTGCTTGGGGCCATCCTATCCATAATGCCACTAAAAATTGAAATTTCTCAAACTAAAAAGATGACCTTACAAGGATATGTGCTTGATTGAGGCGAGTTGGTTGGTCCACTTGGTTACTAGAGATCCCAAATATTCACCCTTCAAAACTTACTTGCAAGGTTGTAGTTTCTACAGAATTTATGGTTATGGTTTTCTATCATTTTTTGGTTCACAACCAAACTAGGTTTTTTCTTTGCTGGAGATTTAACCACCCAAAAAATTCAATCCATGCCTCAATAGATGCACTCTAGGGAGGCACAAATTTCTATGCAAAAAAATATTCAAAATTCCAAACTTTGCAAAAACCCTAATTTCTTTTAGAGGTGGAGGAGAGACAGTTTCACCTTGTGAATGTTTTTCTATTCATGATAGATTTGATAACATGCTAATATTTCATATGCTTAGATAGATATAATTAGTATTTAATATACATTCACAAAAATAGAATATCAAGAATCACTGAAAGAAACACAATCACAATATACACAGAATATTGATCCTAGGAAACCCTCAAGGAGAAGAAAACCCAAAAAAAATCCTTTGTATAAGATGTCGAAGATAAAACCCCAAAACAAGTATTCTCCTCCCTGTTGGTATGCCTCTGTCTCTCTCCTAGGTGCTACACAAGTGAGTGATTCTGTATTTAAATGAGAAGTACAACCCCTCGATTATTTTTTTTGTCAACTGAATTTTACACTAATCAAGTCGTCCCCACTAAACTGTATGGGCCGACATCACCTAGGAAATCACAAAACAATATTTTACTATATCCATTAGGGTGATATTGAACCGACATACAATGTATATTTTACCTTGTGACTCTATTATGACCAATTACAATAATAGCTTGTCAACGAAGGAATAAAACATCTCACTTGGCCTACATCAATAAAATACATTTATAATATCCTTTGAAGTTACAATATTTGAACAAAAAAGACAACACAAAAACAAAGGACATTAGAAATTATCTGGGGAAACCCAATCGGTAAAACCACAACAAACCTTCATATATAGATGATAGATTCTAAGAGAGAGAGAGAGAGAGAGAGAGAGAGAGAGAGAGAGAGAGAGATGTCTCTTTAAGATACAACCCCATAAAACCCCCTTGTATTGATGCTACAAAATTATCTAGGAGAGAGATAATAAACTTGCTTGTTTGGATGAGTGACAAAATGAGGCACAATTTCCTTCTATTTATACATGTTACAAAACTAACTTTTACCACAATAGGGACGACTTGTCTAACTGACTGGGACGAACTAGGGGAAATACAAAAAATAATTGTATTCTTATTATCTTGTTGTGTAATCTTTCCCCAGGGTTTATATTGATATTTTACATGAGTACTTATGTGAGTATAATCTCCAGTAGGAGGTACAAGGAAATATAATATAAGTACAATAAGAATATATTCTAAAGTTGCACAATTTCCAACATTCCATACACACCTCAGTAGGATGGAGTTTCCTAAAGGATGAATACGGTGCTAATGGGAAAGGAAAGAAGCATGATAAGCAGTACTAGCATAGGAAAATAATTCTAGGTAGATTTGGTGGATACAATGGGTTACTTGATAAATTGATCACCCACATAATCATTGGTTGAGAAAAATCCATAAGAGGTATGGACTTGTAAGAAACCCTCTATTAATATTCTGAAAGTTTTTGGTTGTCATTCTTATGTACATGTTCTAAAGCATAAAAGGAGTAACTTGGATAACATTGCTGAGAACATATCTTTATTTGATATAAATATAGTATGAAAGGTTATAATATTTGGAATCCTATAACAATGAAGATTGCTTATAGTCGATTTGTTTTGTTTAGATAGGTGAAATAAGTCCCCAAAAAATAAGTGACTCCAATGTAAAAAAAACTTGTGAAAAAAGAGTTTGAGTTAGAAGGTGAAGAATCTGACTCAACAGAAGAAGCTGAATCAGAAGAAGAAGAACCTCATAACCCAATTTTGAGGAGCTTATATCGAGAAATAAGGAAACTCATTAGAGGAAATTTCAACTCAAAATGGGGCTTTCAACTTTAACTCAAATTCCATGTCATCATGTGTTAGCCAATGAAATTGCTTTAAATTTGAAATACCGTATAGGTCTTAAACACTTTTTTAATATAAATTTGTGGATAGCTATCATAAAAAAAACTACTTTTTTTGTTTTTATTTTTGACATATCTCCCCGTGTTTTTACTCAAATTTCGATCGGGAGAGCTTGTTGGATGTGGAATTAAATTCCGCATCCAACGAGTACCCACTCAGCATACTTTTCACTGACCCCGCTACCCCAAAAAAAAGAAATACCTGAAAAAACGTGATGATGATGTCATCATCACATTTTTTAGGTATTTCATGTTTTTGAGGTAGCGCAGTTGATCAAAAGTATGTCAAGTGGGTACTCATTGGATGCAGAATTTAATTCCGCATCCAACGAGTACCCACTCGACATGCTTAATTCCGCAACCAACGAGCTCTTCCGATCGAAATTTGAGTAAAAACACAGGGAGAAATGTCGAAAACACAAACAAAAAAGTAGTTTTTTTCTTTTCTTCCTCCAAAATTAATAAATATTATTTTATTATTTTAACTATTATTTTATTAATTTTTTTTAGAAGGCCCATTTTGGGTTGAAATTTCCTCTAATGAGAAAGGTATTCCCCTCCTGATTTTGGCTCTCATTTTTTTTTGTCTATTACCGATGATGATCCTAGAAATTTAAAGGATGATGTTGATTCACAGGATAGTGATTTATCGGAGAAGGACATGACTGAAGAAATGGATGTGTTGGACAAAAATAAAGCCTAGGTTATAACCCAGTTACCAACTGAAATAAAACATATTGCCAGCAAAGGGATATTTAAAAAGTAGTTGAATGTTGAAGTTAAAGTGGAAAAGTACAAACCCCGCTTGGTAGCAAAGGTGTATTGACAGGTAGAGGTGATTGAATTTAGTGAAGTATTTTCTCCAATTGAAAAAATAACTTCTATTAGATTTATTCTTTCTATTGCTACTAGTTTTGGTCTTGAAGTAAAGAAGATTGATGTGAACACAATTTTCTTACATGGGGATCTAGAAGAATAAATCTACATGAAACAACCAGAAGGGTTCACAGTAAAGGGAAAAAAAGACCTTCTATGTAAACTAAACAAGTCCCTTTATGGTATACAGAAATCTCCAAGGATGTTGTACGAGAAATTTGATACATAAAAACTTGGGTTGGGGTTTGTGAGAATAAAAGTTGATTAATATGTATACTCCAAACATGTTTGTGATTACTTAACTAACACAGTACTGTATATTGATGACATGTTGTTGATTGGAAACAACAAAGATGTTATCAAGGAGGTGAAGTCTTAGTTGTCCTCCAAATTTTACATGAAATATATTGATGCCCTAAAATTCATACTGGGAATGGAGATACAAAGAGATCATGAAAATAGTAAGATCTGGTGAAATCAAAGGAAATATGTTGCGAT
This sequence comes from Pseudotsuga menziesii, assembly GCA_001517045.1. Taxonomy (NCBI): domain Eukaryota; kingdom Viridiplantae; phylum Streptophyta; class Pinopsida; order Pinales; family Pinaceae; genus Pseudotsuga; species Pseudotsuga menziesii. The sequence goes on from LPNX010381909.1 coordinate 11,182, forward strand.
GGTACTACTGAGATTTAACATGGAGGAAAGAAAGCCGGTCAAGGTACCTATTCCTGTAGGTGTAAATTTATCGATAGATTAGTGTCTAAAGACACACGAATGTTACAAGTTCCATATGCCAATGCAGTTGGAAGTTTAGTGTATGCAATGCTCTATACCCGACCATACATTGCTCATATAGTGTGATATTTGAGCATATATATGCCAAAACCAGTGAAAGAGAATTGGAAAGTTGTAAAGAGGGTCTTCAAATACTTATGTGGAACCAGATCTTATACAATCAACTACCAAGGAATATCTATACCAGACAGAGTAATTGATGTACATAAATTTGTTGATGCTGAGTAGGATATATATCTTGGTCACAGAAGATCTACAAGTTGGTATGTATTTATCCTATTTGTACAAGTTATCATTTGGGTGAGTAATATAGAGGCTGTAGTTTCCCTCTTAACTACAAAAGTTGAATACATGACACCCACACATGCCAATAAGGACGTAATATGGTTGTAGAGATGGTCTTTAAGTGTTGGGTTTGTATAGAAATATGGAATGTTAGATTGTGATAGCCAAACTGAAATGTTCCTGGAAAAGATCCATGCTTATCATGCTAAGACAAGTCGTATTGATGTGCAGCTCGAATCCATGGCAGTTATCAAATTTGAAGGGTGGGTCTTAATTTCAATTAGAAGAGCAATTTTCCTTGGAGGACTTCAAACATGAAAGGAAATAAAATAATTGTACTTAATTTAACAAGTATAAATTAACTAAACACTTTCCCCCCAAAACTACAAAAAAAATATTTCCTTTCCAATAAACAACTAAACCTTTCCCCCCATAAAACTGCAAAAAAATTAATATTTCCCTTCCAAATTTTTATAATTACAAACAATTAAACCCCTAATATCTATATGAAAAAATGAAATATTTTCAATAAAACCTAATCTAAACACATTAATTGGACATATATGTAATATTAATTTTATAGAAATATGGAAGGTTAGATTGTGATAGCCAAACTGTGTTGAAAAGTCAACAAGAAACATGTGTCTAATTTACTTTTCCCTTAATTAAATTAGACAATAACTATTAGTCTATTATCTCGTTCATAACTGAGTGATTTGGAATTGTAACAGAATTATAAGTGTAGTTAAGTGAGTTAAGTTTAGTTGTATTAGTGTGAGTTCAGTGAATTAGTTAATTCACTAAACTCACAAGTTAACTCGCATACAACTGAAGACTTGCCACCGGTAACTATATGCATTCCAATGGACACCAGTTGAGATCATAGGTGAAAGAGACAGTTGACTGTCAGTTATGATTTGTTCACACATGCAGTGAATATGCTTATGAGCATGAGCAAACGCAGCAATTAACAGAGTTTCAATTTGGATTCGATTC
>LPNX010381909.1:16916-96916 GCA_001517045.1 Pseudotsuga menziesii
TTTGTGATTTGGACGAAAGAATCACGAGATCTTCATAAAGGTTGAATCAACTCTAGATATTTTTATATGGTTCAGATTTGATTGCATTAATATAAATAATCTCAATGGCGTATGAGCTGAAGAAATTCCATTTAAAAGCCAAAATTTCATTCAAGACCTCAACGTCATCCTCTTTTCAAATTTGAATTCGATGAAGAATGCTATGCCACTGATCTTTAACCTTTAATATTTTATGCAATGACAATATAGGTAAATCCTGAGAATTACCAAAGAATACACGGTTCCTGAGCGAACACACAAGGGCTTGATGGAGAAAATCATTAGCATGCCTCTGTTTCTTTGTAAAACTATCTCCGAAGAATGAGTAAGAAGAAATTAATATCATAAAAAAAATCAACCTTTCACCTGGCACTGTTAGTAAACACTCTACATTAATATGGCAGAGGTGTTAAATGGTATGATCTTGTATTAAGCATTTGGCTGTAGAATAAGCCCGTTAATTGACACTTAATTCCTTTGACGCTTCAGAACATTTAGCATTTTGAATTTGGGAGTGCAGTGCACAAATGAATCCATGGATTCTAAGTAAGCGACATTGACACTAGTTTGCCTTGGCGTTTTATATGTTTTGCCCAATGCTTGTCTTTTGATTAATGCTCCATTCTTAGACTTCAGAAAAAGTGAGAGATTTGGAATAGAGCTGGATGGTTAATATAATATATGGGAAGAAAAGACAAAAGCTTTGTTATCCTATTTGCCAAACCTTCTTTTTAAAGAACAAAAGGATCATGTTAACGTGAGTTTAAAAAAATATATAAATATATGGGAAGAAAAGACAAAAGCCTTGTTATCCTATTGGCCAAACTTTTTTTTTTAAACAAAAGAACCATGTTAACGTGAGTTTAAAAATATATATATAATTTAAGAGGTTAAAGTTAAAAGGTATATGAAACATAATATTCATAAAACCTTTTAAAAATATAATTTAAAACATTTTAAGTTATTTTTAAAGTTAATTTTATCGATTTCATGGATTTGGAGTGAGAGTGGAAAAATAAATCTTAGGTGGATTTTAAAGCTTTGGAGAACTTAATGAGATCTTAGGGCATTTTCAAGTACAAATAAGAGAATATGGGTTAAAGACCTATATTATGAATTGACTAGGAAAAAGGTTTAAGGTAATAAGAAATTAGCTAGGCTGACACAAAAATTCAATGCTTTGGTGAAAAGATATTAAGTTATGAGTTTCCACTAGTGAACATCAAGGTCTTTCTTTACATGTGCGCTGCTGGAATTTAGAAATGTTGATGCGACGGATCTAGCACCGACATCTGTCTCTAACTGGCGATGGCATGTTCCTTGTGAGCTACCAAGAGCAAGCTGACCTCGTGCCTTTTCCATTCCATCTATGCAACCTGTAACCATACTCTGCTACCATTCACTTCAAACTGAAAACGTGCAAACTAAAACACACCACTTCTACAAGCAAACTGCAATCTTAAAATCCAAAACTATATAATGCCTTATCCATTGGGTGATAGAGTATTTATTCTGCTACCTATTGCAAACCAAATGAAGCTAAAAACTGAACCATGCTCAAGAGATGAGCTTATGTATTTACACTCCTACTCTAATCAACTATTTTTTTACTTGATCGAGTGAAATCATACTTCCAATGAAGCCAAGAAACCATTTGACTATCCACGTAATTTTCTTGTTCGCAAGTAAATTGAAGAGTACATTAAAACTGTAATTTTTCTGATAGAAAATTAATATGTATCATATACATACTGCTATGATATACTTATACTCCAAATTCTATAGCATTGAGAGATTTTGAAAATATTAACTCCATGTAAGTAGCCATGGGTCAAGAACAACCATCTCTTCTTGTTTAGAAACAAACTGTACTTGAAATGGTGAAAATGAAGGAAGAAAAAATTGAATATTACCTCCTTCATTTCTGAAAATTTCAAATGTCCCAACTGATATAATCTCTCTTTGAATTTATTTAATATTTGCTTCAGATTCTATTTCAAAGATAGTAGACATGAGCTCACTATTCTCTGGAAATTTTTTATTTAATTTCTTCCCTTCATTTACCGGTTTCTTTTGTTGATAATTTCTTGGATACTCTGTAAATGTTTGTAAGTATTCATCAATCATAGAAAAAGGAGTACTAATATATTCAACAAAATTTGTAACTTGATCTACATGAAATGTCCTTACAGTAGTTTGGCAGCAATCATTTGCTAAATGATTTCTTTCATAGTTAGCCTTATGAAAAATAACTTTAGAAAAAGATCGATCTGATCTGTTGTTTTAAACATTTGAAAAACAAAACACATCTGAAGATGAAATATCATAATTTTGAAGAACATGAAAGCTCAATTCCTATTTTTGGTATTAATAGTCTTTTTTCGGTTTTTGTGCATCTGATTCTTCATTCAAGATCTGATCATGAAGCTTGCTACAAGCTTGTAGATTGTCCTCAACTTTCTTAGCATATGAAAACATTTGATGCAAGAGATATGAATTCCTCCCTCTAAGATGGAGGTTTAACTTATGATGTTGATGAGCTAATGTATAATATAACATGGCAACTTTTTCTGAAGATATGATCTCTGTAGGAATGGTGAAGTAAAAAAAATTGAAACCTCCAATTAAATTTATTGATAGGCCCATCATTCTCCCTTTCAAACCATAAAATTCTGAAAGAAATTGATCATAAGATTGTTTTTTACCCCAATACTTGAAGAAGACATCATGTAAATATTTCCATGATCCAATTGAATTAGCTTTTAAATTTTGAAACCAGAACCCGGTATCTCTAGCTAAGGACATGGAAAATATCCTCATCACAATATCCTCGTGTGCAATCTCAAAATTGTCAATGAAATTGTGAAAAGCTTCCAAATGGTTTTCTGTTGTGCCATGGTATTCTCCGTTTAACAAAGGGAGATATTCAACAAAGTGTGATGGCATCCTCAGAGGTTTAACAATTTTGTGTCTAATTTTAGACTAAAATTTAGTGGGCTAAAAGTGAGCTTCAACATGCTTATTACAAAGCTCTAAATTGATGATAATAGGTAATAAAATATGAAAATGAGATAAATCAATTTCCTCATCCTCATGGTTACAAGGCTGATAAGATTCAGGAATGACTTGAATACATTCATCAGCCTTCTGAATAGGCTGAGGTGAGAAGACATGGTCAACATCTACAACAAAGGCATAATGCAAATATTCTTCTTTCAATGAGGGATATACAAATGATTGTTGATGATCATCAAAGTAAACAAAGAAAAGGATGATACTCTTTATATGTAAAGGTAAATACAGAAATGAATTGATGAAGAGGAGCAAAAGCTCATAGAGGAATCTAACAAGATGATACCTGGTATTTCCATTTGGCTTCTTCATTTCTCTATGAGAAAAAATCTTGTTTCAGTGGAGTCTCATGATTCTGGAGCCATCGGGTGAATGATTTGTAGTCAAACTTGTGTCCACTTCTTGTTCACCATCAATAAGAGGATCTACTCAATATCAAAACTCCGAGGAAGATGATTTCGTTCCTCCTTTCCTCGGAAACGACGCCAAAATATGTTCGTGCTAAAGTTAACCCTCAACTTTAAGAGAGCCGAGCTTAACACATCTTAAGCTCTAAGGCTTGAATAAAAATGGTTGCACAAGAAAAAATAGCTCATTTTTATTGATTTGAATGATTGGGAATGCTTCTAATAAGTCTTGTGATGGTTTTTGACAGGTTCTTGTTGATAAAAAATGGTCATATGGAAAGAGAGGCAACATAATAATGATGACGCCTTTGTCGAATGAAATGCGGATTGCATAGCCGCATTGAGAGACTATGGACTCTTAAAGTTCTTCTGCACACCCAGTATGGTATCGCATGAGCAACTACTAGAGCATATACTCCAAATGTGGAATCTGGAGAAACAATATTTCAAGGTTGGTGCTCACATATTGACATTTGAGGTAGAGGACATCTACTTTATGACTGGCCTTTCGAGACGGGGTTCTCCCATCTCATTGACTAGTTTCTGTGGGGGGGACATTACTACTCAGGAGCTGATAGATTGTCACTGCATTCCTGGGACCAGGACATCGGAGAAGAAAATTCCTATAAAAGCAGTTGTGGATAGGCCTCTACGGACCATGTTTTTTACCATGCAGAGAGTGGTAGGAAGCCAAGGAGTATACCAAGCGTCTAGAGCATATATGCTCTATGCCATAGAGGCCATGGTGCCTACAGTCTTTAACTAGGTGGAAGCCCTACTTCCAATCTTCAAGGATGATTTGACCAAGTGTCGGAAGGGGGAGCTGAAGCAATTTAGTTTCGGTTCCATTTTATCTTGCTTCTTCTTCGAGCAAGTTCCACAGATGAGACCCCAGGTGGTGTTTATAAAGTTGACAACACGGGACCCTTGCATGCAGAGGTGGGTCTGGATTATGGCTCATACTGGAGTGGGTAAGGGGAAGGTAAAGTTCGGTGACCTATTCTTTTTATGGTTGAGATATCAGCTCCTCATCATGGAGGACTATGCATATGTGGGCACTGACTTGAGTGGTGACCCTGACCTACCGTTCCCACTTGGTGGACAGTGGGGTGACATTGGTAAGAAACAAAAGACCCTAAAATGGAAATAGTGTTTTTATGTTTTTTGATGTTTTATACTTCTATGTTTAGTAATGAGACTTGAATGTTTTGATGCAAATGTTGGAGCAGCATGACCTATGGGAGCCTCCCCTATGGATAGGAGATCCAGAGCCCATTTTGTACCACAGGGTGATGATGTGATAGGGGAGTTAGAGGAGAACCTAGAGAGGTTGATTCAAGACATCCCTGATGCTTCTATTCATGACCTCCCACTGAGGTATCAGAGGCCTACAGCAGAATACCGGGTCTCTTTAGCAGACTTCTCATAGAGTATCTTGGGAAGTGATGTGTTACCATGAGCATCATTAGACGATGAGTGCATGATGTATCCACTAAAAGCTAATAGCTTCAGGATTTTTGTATGGTGATTTTTTACCTAAAATCCTACATGCTTCAGATGAGGTCTCGTGACCTATTTTTTGGAAAACATGTTCATATATATATATATATATACAGACTTTTACTTGGTGTTTACACGTCTCAAATGGTGAATGTATTTTACATGAATTTTATGTGTCTTTTATAGTTTATTTACATTGAACCATGTTTGATTTTCATGTCATGAATGGGCAATATGCCAATCTACGATGTAATTAGCCAATGAGTCGGAAACTACATTATGTTCTCTAGGGATATGTCTATAAGTGATAGTTTCAAATGACCTTTCTAACAAACGCGCCCTCAGGAAAATACTGAGGGGAACAACATTCCTAATGGTATACACATGGTTTAGATGACAAACCACAAGTTGTGAGTCCATCAACACTACCAAGTCCTAAACATCTTGGGAGGAAGCTTCAATCAAAAGACCTATGACTGCTCGATACTCAAGGATATTGTTGGTAGTGGGACCAATACAAACCACTCCTGAACTGAATAAATAGTAAGCTGGGGAATAGAGAACCCAAGAATCTGAGGCAAGATTCAAGGTGTGGTGGAAAGCACCATCAACGAAGCCGTGGAAATCCATTTTCTCTGCACAACCAAAACATGGTATAAACAGATAGGGACACTAAGCTCAAAACCATATTGAAAATACTTAAGCACATTGAAAGTCAAGTAATATACATATATACAAGATACTATCCAAGAGAGATCTAGCCATAGTACCTCTTTAGGTACAACCCATTGCAAGGTTGTCTTAAAGGGATTCCATCGTTGTCTACGAGATCGTAGGCCCCTTTCTCTACAACTTTAGAAATAATGAAAGGACTGTTCCACATGGATTTGAACTTTCCTTTCCCTAGTTTGTCATATCTCTGATCGTAAGTCAAAACTAGGTCACCCTCATTAAAGGCACCAGGTTGGACAAACTTGTCATATTACGCCTTGACGCGTTTCTTGTGTGCCTCATTGGCCAAGGCAACGTCTCTCCTAGTTTCGTCAAGGTTGTTCAAGTAAAAAAATATCTCTTCCTCTGCAGAAGTGTCTCGGAGAAGTTCTTAAAGGATTACAACTGATATATTTTGAGTAATAAATGATTTTAAAATGAAATTATACCATGTCGAACCCTAAAATGTATATAAAAGTCATGTAAATAGTAAAAAATCAAAATAGTTTACTATTTACCCATAGTGGAGAACCTTTGGAGCATTTTATTGGCTAGATTTTCAGTCATTGATATTGAGAGAATCCACCATCGAATTCGCGCATCGTCAGTTCTAGGTAATAGCCTAGACCCTACTCCTTCATTTCATGCCTCTAATTTTGATTTTTAATGGTTTTTTGGGCTTATATGGAAATCCCTAAAATCATGGAAGCGGGAACTACTCTTATCCCTTGTGGGATAAGTGGTACCCCGCTAGAACCGCACCAAAAACATAGCGCACAGGCGGTGCTACCGCCTGTCCTCAATGGGACACAGGTGGTCCCAGCCGTGGAGAAATATAAATGGTTGCACAAGAAAAAATAGCTCATTTTTATTGATTTGAATGATTGGGAATGCTTCTAATAAGTCTTGTGATGGTTTTTGACAGGTTCTTGTTGATAAAAAATGGTCATATGGAAAGAGAGGCAACATGATAACGACGACGCCTTTGTCGAATGAAATGCTGATTGCATAGCCGCATTGAGAGACTATGGACTCTTAAAGTTCTTCTGCACACCCAGTATGGTATCGCATGAGCAACTACTAGAGCATATACTCTAGATGTGGAATCTGGAGCAACACTATTTCAAGGTTGGTGCTCACATATTGACATTTAAGGTAGAGGACATCTACTTTCTGACTGGCCTTTCGAGACGGGGTTCTCCCATCTCATTGACTAGTTCCCGTGGGGGGGCCATTACTACTCAGGAGCTGATAGATCGTCACTGCATGCTTGGGACCAGGACATCGGGGAAGAAAATTCCTATAAAAGTAGTTGTGGATAGCCCTCTACGGACCATGTTTTTTACCATGCAGAGAGTGGTAGGAAGCCAAGGAGTATACCAAGCGTCTAGAGCATATATGCTCTATGCCATAGAGGCCATGGTGCCTACAGCCTTTAACTAGGAGGAAGCCCTACTTCCAATCTTCAAGGATGAGTTGACCAAGTGTCAGAAGGGGGAGCTGAAGCAATTTGGTTTCGGTTCCATTTTATCTTGCTTCTTCTTCGAGCAAGTTCCATAGATGAGACCCCAGGTGGTGTTTATAGAGTTGACAACACGTGACCCTCGCATGCAGAGGTGGGTCTGGATTATGGCTCATACTGGAGTGGGTAAGGGGAAGGTAAAGTTCGGTGACCCGTTCTTTTGATGGTTGAGAGATCAGCTCCTCATCATGGAGGACTATGCATATGCGGGCACTGACTTGAGTGGTGACCCTGACCTACCGCTCTCACTTGGTGGACAGTGGGGTGACATTGGTAAGAAACAAAAGACCCTAAAATGGAAATAGTGTTTTTATGTTTTTTGATGTTTTATACTTCTATGTTTAGTAATGAGACTTGAATGTTTTGATGCAGATGTCGGAGCAGCATGACCTATGGGAGCCTCCCCTATGGACAGGAGATCCAGAGCCCATTTTGTACCACAGGGTGATGATGTGATAGGGGAGTTAGAGGAGAACCTAGAGAGGTTGATTCTAGACATCCCTGATGCTTCTATTCATGACCTCCCACTGAGGTATCAGAGGCCTACAATGGGAGTACCGGGTCTCTTTAGCAGACTGCTCGTAGAGTATCTTGGGAAGTGATGTGTTACCATGAGCATCATTAGACAATGAGTGCATGATGTATCCACTAAAATCTAATAGCTTCAGGATTTTAGTATGGTGATTTTTTACCTAAAATCCTACGTGCTTCAGATGAGGTCTCGTGACCTATTTTTTGGAAAACATGTTCATATATATATATATATATACACAGAATTTTACTTGGTGTTTACACGTCTCAAATGGTGAATGTATTTTACATGAATTTTATGTGTCTTTTATAGTTTATTTACAATGAACCATGTTTGATTTTCATGTCATGAATGGGCAATATGCCAATCTACAATGTAATTAGCCAATGAGTCGGAAACTACATTATGTTCTCTAGGGATATGCCTATAAGTGATAGTTTTAAATGACCTTTCTAACAAACGCACCCTCAGGAAAAGACTCAGAAGCACAAGATTCCTAATGGTATACACATGGTTTAGATGACAAACCACAAGTTGTGAGTCCATCAACACTACCAAGTCCTAAACATCTTGGGAGGAAGCTTCAGTCAGAAGACCTATGACTGCTCGATGCTCAGCGATATTGTTGGTAGTGGGACCAATACAAACCACTCCTAAACTGAATAAATAGTAAGCTGGGGAATAGAGAACCCAATAATCTGAGGCAATATTCAAGGTGTGGTGGAAAGCACCATCAACGAAGCCGTAGAAATCCATTTGCTCTACACGACCAAAACATGGTATAAACAGATAGGGACACTAAGCTCAAAACCATATTGAAAATACTTAAGCACATTGAAATTCAAGTAATATACATATATAGAAGATACTATCCAAGAGAGATATAGCCATAGTACCTCTTCAAGTACAACCCATTGCAAGGTTGTCTTAAAGGGATTCCATCGTTGTCTACGAGATCGTAGGCCCCTTTCTCTACAACTTTAGAAATAACGAAAGGACTGTTCCACATGGATTCGAACTTTCCTTTCCCTAGTTTGTCATATCTCTGATCGTAAGTCAAAACTAGGTCACCCTCATTAAAGGCACGAGGTTGGATAGACTTGTCATATTGCGCCTTGACGCGTTTCTTGTGTGCCTCATTGGCCAAGGCAGCATCTCTCCTAGTTTCGTCAAGGTTGTTCAAGTGAAAAAATATCTCTTCCTCTACAGAAGTGTCTTAGAGAAGTTCGAAAACAAGTTTCAAGGATGGAATCTGACATTAAATCAGCAAGACAGCTTCGATCCCATAGACAAGCTCGAATGGTGTGAAACTAGTAGCTATTTTCAACGAAGTCCTGTAAGCCCAAAGAGCGGAGAAAAGGATATGGTGCGGGCTGGATTTATGGTCTTCAACCATCCGACAAAGCATCGTTTTCAAAACTTTGTTAATGGCCCCTACCTGACCATTATCTTGCGGATAATAGGGCGTAGAATTTTCATAATGAAAACCTAGCTTAGCACTTAGTCCCTCCATTGTTTGATTATGGAAATGTGATCTGTGATCAATAACTATGGACTGCGAGACTCCAAATATATCTATCACATGATTGAACAGGAAGAGAGCAGCAGTATCACCTTCCTCTACATATGTAGGCATGGCCTCAGCCAACTTTGTAAAATAGTCAATGGCTACGATGATGTAACCATGCCCCTTGGATAAGGTAGGCTTACAATGCATATAATCAATCCCCCATTCGGCAAACAGGCCAATGGCAATGACGGGGTGTAGTGGAGCAGGATGAGTGCACTTTTTCGGATAAAAATGTTGATAGGGTGGGAATTTCTTGACAGCCTCATGCCAATATTTAAAGACTGAAGGCTAGATATAGCTAGCACGAAGGATTTTATGGGTTGTAGCCATCCTAGATAAATGAACAACACATGCTCCAGTGTGGCAATCATTTAACACTTGTTCAACTTCCTCATAGGTGAGGCATCGCCGAAGAACGAAATCGATACCACGTCTATACAAATTGTCATTCAATATGAGGTAGTATCTTGCATGGTGACAAATATGACGACGATCGTCATGGGATAGATTTGGATGAAATCCTTGTGTTTGGAGATAAATGAGAAAACTTCCATACCATGGGTCAATAGTGCTTATCAGGAACAGGAATTCATCCGAAAATGAATCACTGGGCTTAGATTCTGTCAAAGCACAAGGAATATCACACATGAGCTCAACAAATACCAAGGATTTCTTTGATGTGGCTTTGGCAAATTCCAGATCAAACTCTTGTAGTATGACTATCCATCGGAAGTACTTGCCCCAGAGCACCTGACGAGTCAGGATGTAATACATAGGGTTCTGGTCTGCCAATATGGTGGTTGTGTGGAGAAAAATGTAGTGACGAAATTTTTTAACAACAATGACCATGGCCAATGCTAATTTCTCCACACATGAATATCAAGTTTCGAAATCCATAAGATTGTTACTAGCATAATAGATCATGTGCTCCTGACCATCGTAATTTTCCTGCACCAAAACCATAGTGATAGTAGTAGTGGAGGCAACAATATATAAGAGAAAACCCTTTGAATAATATGGGGGGCGTATCATGGGTAAATGAGTCATAGCATGTTTGAGATTATCAAAGTCTTGTTGGGCTCGGTCATCCAAATAGAACGGTTTGTCCTTTTTAAGGAGACGAATATAACCGTGTGTTTTCTCTACAAAATTGCACATGAAACAGAGGAGAAATTTTGCCTTCCCTTGCAAACTTTGGAGTTCTAGAAGACTGGTTAGGGCTGGTAGAGCTAAAATAGCGGCAATTTTCAATGGATCTATCTAGATGCCATCCTTAGAAACCACAAAACCTAACAGGCATCTTGTCTCAATGCAGAAAACACATTTATGAGGATTGAGCCATATATTATAATGATGACATCTCAGGAAAATGTCTCTAAGATGACCAAGGTGTTCCTCCTGCCGCTGTGAATGAGTAGGGAGGTCGTCAAGGTACGGTTCAACAATATGTTTTATATCATGAAACGCATAGGACATAACATGCTGGAAAGTGGCTCCAACGTTTTTTAAGCCAAATGGTAACTTCCTATATGCAAAGGTTCCCCATGGGAAAATGAATGTTGTCTTGTGCTGGTCGGTGGGTAAAATTTCAATCTGATTATAACCCAAAAAGCCATCCATAAATGAGAAGATGACATTTCTGGCACAGTTGTCGATAATCTGGTAGACATGTGGAGTGGGAAAGTTGTCTTTGGGACAAGATTTGTTCAAATATCTGAAATCGATGCTGACTCTAATGGTGCCCTGTTTTTTATTGACAAGGACAACGTTCGATACCCATTATGTCAGGGGTACGGGATAAATAAACCCAGCTTTGAGAATTTTCTCTATTTTAGCTTTAATAGCCATGACCTTTCGTGGATGGACCTGCCTTAGTTTTTTTTTAACAGCTTTAGTATTGGGATAGGTTTTTATTTCATGGACCATAATGGATGGGTTTATCCCTGGAATTTCTTCATAAGACCAGGAAAAAATATCAGAATTCCTGGAAAAGTGCATTGTATGCTTCAGATTCTTTTGTTGAGCAGTTCTGCCCAACATGAACATGCTCAATGGTACCAGGCTTGGCTGATATGTCAATTGGGATTGTTTGAGTAATTTTGCATAGGTTTCCTTCATAATATTTCTCTTGCAACAATATAGGATTTTGAGGTATGTTGACAATATCAGTGGAAAAAAGGGATACAAAGTCACGGTCTACCGAACTGGTGTTGGGGAGGAACGAGGATCTATGATGGCGATACTCCTAGATACGCTTATTTGTACTCATGATCTTCATAATGGACTCATCAGAAGAAAAATTCTTGGAGAGATAATCCAGAATCGGAAGAGAGGGTTCTAACCAGTAGGGCAGGTGGTAAGCATCCGAAGCCAGCAGATGAAGTTCATCAGTGTGGTCATTGAAAAGGGTTTGAATGAAATTGTACATTTATTTATGTGGACTCAACAAGGTGGAATCAACAATTTGTTTTCCCTTTGGATGATAATCAAATGATGAAATCATATTTACTGTCATTGTGTCTGTGTTAGGAGGAGTGGATGGAAAAATCACCATCAGGGACGAATCCTTCAACATGCCTACCCCAGTCGACTGGTAAGGAGGAGGGGACTGGCCTAACATAGGGATGTTATTATCCATAGAGGTAGTAACATCTGACATAAAGAAATCGAGCTAGTCAATGGTGACAATTCTCCCTAGATGTGGAAATTGGACAATTCGAAATACCGTCGAGGCGACAGCAGTCATGGCGTAAAACCAAATTCTTCCTAGAAGGAGGTTGTAATCTAACGGGGCATCTACCACTTGTACTTGAATAGAAACAAATTTTCCCCTAACCTTGACTGAAAGGGCTGGTATGAGACCATCAGGTTGGAAACCTCGTACATCAAAGGCTTTCAGAGTTGTAGGTGATGTTACAAGCTCAGGAGAACCAATAGATTTCCAACAAGACAGGGACAAAACTAAAGTTGAATCTCCTTCATCTAAGACAGTTCTAAAGACCTTCTTTCCAACTACTTTCATTATGATTTGAAAAGTGAGTTTGTGAGGTAGTCTAGACTTATAGTTCTGGACACTGAAATGAATCAAATTAGTATCTTCCGGATCTAAAGCTCCTAACGCAGTTAACAAGTTTTTGCATTGTGTAGGACAATTTTGGAGTACTTCCAAGGTAGACATTGCACATGGTCCCTGAGCAAAGTATTCAAATACATCATATAATTGAGCAGCTCGAGCATTAGGGTTAAAAATGGCCTTCCTAAGAGTACTCTTGGGTAGATGCAAAACCATGTCAAGAGAAGGCTTCTTGATGGTTAGGGGAACAATAGACGAGGATTCGGGAGAACCAGTAGAGGGGCCTTTTCCTGAAGAAGAATTTTCTTATTTCTTATCTACAGTTTTGTCATAACTTTGACTTCGAGTTTGTAAAATAATAGTATCTGAGGACATCATGTGAATTTCCTCTGACGAACTAGAGTTTCCCTGATTAGACATGTGGTCTATCAGGTTTTTTTAGAGGGATTCGTGAGAACTGCGGGTGCAGGATTTGTTTTCAAAAATTGGGTGATTTCATCTCGATGAGGACACTCTTTTATTAAATGGTCACCTCCGCATAGCACAAATGGATATTTTTCTTTTCTTTTCCCTTTATCGTTATCGTTGGTGGTTGGTTTTGGATTCTCTTGTTGGTTTCCAGGTTTTTTGTTTTTAGCTTTACCTTTCTTTTTATTGTTGCTGGGCATTTGAATACTCTAAATATAATTCACCTCAGCGGAAACCTTGGGATTCGAAGGAGTAGGGGTGGCAATATGGGGTTGCTTGGCAGGTTTTGTTGCTGACGGGGACTGGATTGAACCAACAATCCCATCAACAGGGACTTCTGCTGCTGGCTTTGCAGTATCGGTGCTTAGGCGAGGAGCTTGGGGGATCAAGTCATACAAAGTTCCAAACTAGGAATAGACCAAGTCCAGATATTGGGCTTGATTAATGGATTTCTCTTCAGGGATGGCACCACCCATAGCCACATCTTGGGAAATTGGACGCAACAAATATTTAGTAAGCCAATAAGCTAACAACTGATCTGGGATAGTATCCTTAATAACTCTTCTCCACCTTCTCCACTCATGGAAATGATCATATATGTGGGTGGAGGTGTTCTGTTGCAGAGAAGTTAAGAGATCAGTGGTTGTTTCATAATGGATAGGAAGTTGAAAGTGTGTAAGAAACACAGTTGCCAATGAGCCAAAATCCACAAACGAATGTTGTGGAAGTTCAATGTACCATTTCGCAGATGTATCGGTCAAAGTTTGCTGAAAGAGTCTTAAACAAACTGAAACATCCATAAGGGAGTTCGAAGAAAACCAAAAATGGAATGTCATGACATGTTTTTTCAGATCATCTCCCTGCTTCCCATCAAACTTTGGAATGTCCGATGGTAACTTTACTGGAATGGGAGGCCACGAGGGGTTATGTCAAATGGGATCATTAATCAACTTGGACAAATCAGGAAAGCCCAAGGTTGCTAGGAAAGAAAACTGACGATTAGGTTCCACATACTGGTAATATTGATACAGCATATAAGTACCAGTATGACCATAAGGAGACTGATAGACAGGTTGTTGTGATGAATAACTATAGGAAGACCCACCCACTGGGGGTTGATTTCCAAGATCAGGACCATTAGGACTGTCGGGCCCTCCCGAAGGAGGACCACTAGGGCCTCTGGGACCACCAAGACTGCCTGGACCACTAGACCCTCCAGGACCCCTGGGAGGTAAACCTATGAAGCCTCTAGAACCACTATGAGGAGGGCCACTAGACCCTCCAGGACCATAAGGAGGAAAGGCACCAGGCCATCCAGGACCATTAGGACCCCTAGGGGGAGGACCTCCATAAGGTGGTCCTCTGGTTCCCCTTGCAGTATGTATAGGTATCCCCCCCATAGCTGGGATGTAGGACCAGTTAGGTTGCACTCATGGCGTGAAAGTATTACTTGGGTATTGAATTCCAGCATAAGGCATTCCTGTAAGTTTCGATGGATAATTAATGTTTTGTACATGTACTTGATTTTTTGTGTAACCATACCCCCAAGAGGTTTGATTGATTACAGGTCATGCCCCCAAGGACTGACCTGAACTGGATGGGGGGTTAACCACATTTGTGTGGGTAGGTGGGACATAAAATGTATATTTCTCTATACTAGAGGTCTGTCCATGACTAGGTACAATTCCGGTGACAGATAGTGTAGGTCGTGCTGGGGGTTGCCCCTTGCCACTAGAAGGTATTGATGAAACAGGAATTGAATGTTGAGCCCCAGGTGTGAAAGACCTGGGAGGATTGGGAACAAACATAATATGGGAGGCGATGGGGTTGGAAGCTTAACCTGGATTATGTGGAGTCACAGTGTGATCTAGAATTGATTCAATGGGTCTCATAGAATTGGCAAGTGAACGATATCCCACGGGAACAACTGTGGAATGCGGTGGTGAAGTGCCCAATATGTTATCTATTTTCTTTTCAATTTCTTGTGCACAAATAATAGCTTCCTGGTATTGTCTACATTCTTGTTCATTTGGTGAAACTTCTTCAAAAAAGTTTAAACGGGTGCCGAATGAGGCAATGGATTGTTCTATAGAGGTATCCCAAAATGGAGCATTGGGACCATAATCTGGACGGGTAGTATCATCAACATGACCTTTTATGAGAGAATGGAATGAAGTATTACCCCAAGAAGGTTTTTGGACCAAGGGAGGTGAGTGTGAGGGATATGAACCTCCACTTTATGCAACCACATTTTCTCCCACTTGGGGGCTGGTAGCAGCTCCTTGGTCGATAGCTTCCATAGGATTTTCTCCTGAAACAGGAATAAAATCAGGTGGCGAGCCTCGTACTCTTCTGGACTATCTTAACTCAGCCAGTTTGTATAGTTCCTATCTAACCTAGGGTCTCAAAACTAGAAAACACACCAAAAATTTCCCTACTCAAGCTATAGGCCAAACAAGCAAACTTAAATGACAGGAGGAGTTTAGATAGTCAGGTCTCTCAACAGGATTGTCAAGAAGGTGCCACTCATGATATACCTCAAGGGTACGTGCGTAGTAATCTCCCCGAATGTTGTTTTCGGTGTATTGTTCCAAGCAAGATGGCCAAAGGGCTTTTCTCAAATAGATAAGGTATCCTAGTGGGGTCTCCCGATATACGCAAGGTACGTGGGAGCTCAAATCGGTAGTAGTGCTGCCTAATGCATAACCGTTCACAAGGGGCCTTCCTGTATGCAATGGAGTATGTGAAGTACCTTTAGATATACCTCAAGGGTATGTGAAAGGCTGTTCGATATACCGATGGTACATGGAAGAACCATGTGAGTCCCGAGTTTTAATGCGGACAAGTAACACCAACACCTATGCTTAACGACATCCAAACACATCTCTAGCCTATCACTCAAATTGATACGTAAATTTTAACCTATAACTACCGTTAATTTTAAGGTGGATGGTTAGGTGAATGCATGGAATTTTGACAGAAAAAGTAAAACCATGCAGAATGTAGATGCAAATATTTCACTTTATCGTTCGTGGTATGCCTACCTACGGGAGGGAAAGAGAGTATTTTCTTTTCGTTTTAAAAAACCAAAAATCCCCAAGCAACTATTTTGAACTAATCAAAATCAAAGACAGGAAACACCTTCCAAACTCATTTTTTCCTTTTTGAAAGCAATCAAAAGGGTAAGAGTCTCTTTTCCTAAAAGAAAAACAACAAGCACTCTACATGCATATGCACTCTATTTTTCAATTTTTCTTAAAACATAGATATATCTAACTTAAAACTACACTATTTTTTTTCTTTTGGTGAGATAGTACTAATGCAAGAGAGACAAAAGAACACAGAGAACGTGAAATCCTGTGAGGCTAAGAAGAGATCCGATGCCTTATGCTAAATAATGATAATGACCTAATATTAGTCAAAAAAATTTCTTTTTAAAAAGAAAAAGGAAGTCCTCTATGAAAAAAAATGAAATCAATATGCTAATCAAATGGTTTTTCTTTCAGTCTTTATAAAAGAAATGAAAAGAGAACTAACTGAAACCTAAGCTTTCAAAAAATTCCTTTCACAATCACAACCAACAAGCATGGAATCAAATGGATAATCAATGAGCCTAATCTAGCTTTTGAATTCTTCAATCAAACCAATCTTTTACCATAGAATTTCCAACCATGAGCATTTAAATTATAACACACAAGCCTGACTGTGCAGGGATGAAAGCAAACAAACTCATTTTTTTGCAAAAAATAATGAAAACCTAGTTCTGGAACAAGGCCTGCTTGGCACCGCGCTGGAGGGGTCTTGACATACCGGTTCTGGATGAGCACCGCTTCTGGATAACGAGACTCAAGTGGTGGCACTCCTTATGGATAACAGAGTTCAGGCGGTGGCATGGATTGTTTCCAACAACACATGTGTAGTTCCCTAAATAGATCCAAAACACAAGAAGAACGGACAATCAAGTTAGAAATTGATCACATCAAGCCAAAAATTGATGAATTGACAGTAAAAAAGAGCATATAAAGTTGAAATAGTTCAGATATGAAAGTTTCAAACCAAAATTTACTAAGTCATATGGCAGATCTAACTGAAGATAGTTGGAGGTGGAGACTGGATTTGGACAAGAGTTCAAGGACTGAGGAATATTAGATCAACTGAGATTTACACTGCTCCCTAGCAGAGTCTCCAGATTTGTTATTAGGAATATTGCACCTTCTGCGGACATAATTTGTTCCTCTTGTCTGAATGGTTCAGATCCAGAACAAATGAGTGAGTGAAAAAGGATGAAGACCTTCCCTGAATACTGTAGACACCTAGAATACTACTTCGACTGTGAACCTGTGTACCATTTCCTTAGTGTCGACAAGCCCCTCCATGAGACAAACACTTCATCCCCATAAGCTCCAACTTTTCTCTCTATGCTCCAATGATTTGGACTAGGTAGTCAATCCAACAACATAAAAATACCTCTATAGTTCTACCCCTCAACTATGGATATGAGCTTGTATTTATAAGGCTCAATGGATAGGAATAGTTGAGAGAATTGTGGGTGAGGTGACTCCAATATCCTACCATGAGGGGTCTCAAGCTCAAACTAACCCATAATGATAGGGATAATGGAGGACACGAGGCCCAATTCATTAGAGGAATTTTGGGGTCTAAAATGGGCCTCCTAAGGAAAATAAGATAATAATAGTTAAAATAAGAAAATAATATTGATTAATTTTGGAGGAAGAAAGAAAAAAAATACTTTTTGTGTTCGTATTTTCGACATATCTCCCTGTGTTTTTACTCAAATTTTGATTGGGACGGCTCATTGGATGCATAATTTGATTCCGCATCCAACGAGCACCCACACTGCATACTTTTCATGGACCCCGATACCCCAAAAACAAGAAATACTTGAAAAATTGTGATGATGACATCATCATCACATTTTTTCAGGTATTTATTGTTTTTGGGGTAGTGGGGTCCGTCAAAAGTATGCAGTGTGGGTGCTCATTGGATGCGGAATCAAATTTCGCATCCAATGAGCTCTCCTAATCGAAATTTGAGTAAAAACACAATGAGATATGTCGAAAATACAAACAAAAAAAGTAGTTTTTTTTAATGACAAATATGTCAATTCATCCATTATGGTTGACTTATTTTATTGAAATTGTATTGGTTCTTGAATTCCAACTCACAAAAACTTATTTTGGCACGTTTTCTTATAAGGGCCATTTTAGACCCCAAATTTCCTCTATTCTAGAAGCCTCGAGAAACTTCTCTTTTTCCCATTTCACCCAAGGTACCACTTTTGTTCCCTTATGACAGAGCAGTTTAGATGAGAACCACTTTAATACCAAATACCATAGGCAATGGCACTACTTCTCTATAACAGGATACAGGCGGTGCTGAGCAAGGTACCGCTCATCAACCACAAGGTAAGCGTGGTGCTAGGTTTTCTCAAGTAGAATTGACAAACATAGCAAGTTTCCACTCTAAGTGTTGGGATTAAGGGAAAACATGGAAGTTAAGGGTCTCATCACATGATGGTGACAGGATTTAGGTATAATAAGGGTGGTATATTCATGAAACCTTCGTTCTTTATTTATCCTTGAATGGTGATGTCATGCAAATTGGAACTTATTTGGAAAATAAAATAATTGATTCTTTGATTTTTCAAGATATTTATTGAACCCTTTCTTCTTTCAATCAAATAACTTCTTGGGAGTGAATTCATTCCTCCCTTTTCTCATTGTTGTCATGAGGGAAATAGTCTCCTCTTTAGTGCACATAACCGTGCTTTGGATGCACCCTTTTCCTCGGATGCAATCATGCCGTAACATTTTGAAATTGGGTTTCTCTTCTAGGTCATTTACCGCATCCAACAATGTCTCCCATGAGAATGGGACCCCATGAATGGAAGTTTGAAGAATTTCATATTCATATGTCAGGACAATGATGCTAGCTAGTTGATCTTTTACATGTGAAATACTTAAGAATAAAGATTCTACGGTATCATCTCTTTCCATATTTAGGTTTCAAAACTTGTTCTTCCAAGCCCTTTTTTAAGTAGGGGATTTATTATCATAAATGTTCATTATTTTTTCAAAACAATCCGTTGTGGTCTTCAATGAATTGATCACGGACATGAGATTTTCCTTCATTGAGTCAGATATGACCCTGTCATCCTTTGCTTGATTCTTATTTTAGTTTACTCACCTTGCATTAGTGATAGGATCCTCTATCACAGAGGTGACAAATGTATCAAGATAATACTCCTAAAGAATACTCAAAACCCTCTCCTTCCATGTGTTGAAGTTGGAAGTACATTCAAGTTGGTCTTCTGGTGGGATGGAGACTGATGTCATGGATCCAAGATTTTACTCAACTCTTCAAGATATCGTAGGATTTAGTTTTTTGCACAAATATAATATCCTTAACTCCCTATGCTCTGATATCATGTTAATGTTTGAGTAAAATTAGATATACTTGAACTTTAAAACTTTTCTTAGTCGATCACTACATGAATTTCATAAAGTAAATCAACCATATAAATCATTCATCCATAAGAGACAAAGTATACCCTAGGAAAACCATCAAAATAAAGAGGATGAAAAACAAAACAATTATTTGAGTATGATAGATAGATTGACAAATAATGTTTTACAACACATTAACAGATTGCCTGATAAGAGATATCACCTCATTAGTAATGAAGAGATATCCACAAAAACATTGTAATAAACTTTCCAAGTACCCAACACTTTAATAATAAGTCAAAACTTCCTATCATGCAAAAGGTAATGAATAGAAATCTCAACAATGTTATTTGGACAATCAACATAATGAATAGAAAAGGAGGAGCATCAATTCAGATAATGAAGCTCCCTCCATGCAAACATTAGCACCCTACTAGATCTAGTGTCAAGTTTCCACCATGCACAAGATGTGTGCCCTTGCTTCCATAATTATATTTAATTTAATGCAACTTCTTTTAATTAAATATCTTCTAATTTTAACGGAACACAATCTTTAACTAGATGCATGGCCACAAAGTTAGAAGGATAACTAAGAGTCATAGGGATTTACTCTTAGTTCCATCCATGCAAATTAATCAATTTAGTATTTTTATCTTCTGCATGGATCTCAGAGATATTTCTTATTTAACTGAAACATTATTTTTTTACAAAAGAGGATTTACTAAAGAGTTTACAATTCAAGTTCACTAGATGCATGCATGTGAAATTTGAATCCTTTCTCTATCTCTATTCATATCTCTTTATCATTTATTATTTATTGCATGGTCCACAATTGTATTTACTATTTATCCATATTATCATATCATACTCAAAATAATTGTCACACATACCAATGATCATATCATATAACCCCGAGTTATATAGACATATTCCAAAGTAGATCACTCTAGGGTTAGTTAATCCCTAAAGGAGACTTATAGCACTCAATGACCATGACTAGTAATACATCGCATATATTTCCACTTTACCTAGTAAATGTTTCCTTACGTACACACATGGAGGTCCACTTGAATGAGTAGCCATTTTCTAGATGACTTCATTAGGGTCATGAATTGATATAAAACAAGTCATCCAATCTTGATACAATACATGACTTCAATATTGATACACCACAAGATCACAGTACTATAATCCCACCTTAACGCATGAGTATATATATAGTACTACACAAATACGGGCGTGATACAACACAATTCTTGGAGAATGATTCCTGATGATGTACAATAAAACCTGTGTTATGAGCAAGAAACATGTGCCCAATAATAAAGCTGCTAATTCCCTCAGCAACTATATCAACCCATCATAGTTCAGATATATGGATTATAGGGATAATTCATTTCTAATATTCATGGAGGATAAAGAAACCCCACTCATTAGGATTAGTAATTAAAGCTCCCTTAACCACCATAGTCTATTTGTCTTTTCCTAGATTAGGAGGTCATTGCCACTTTACTAGTGCCATTTCAAAGGTACCACACTCTTGTTTTATGGTTTGGGTACTATATCCCAAACATAATTATTCATTGTTGACTTGTATTCTTCTATCATTTCTTCCACCCACTCTTTCTTCTATGCAGCTTCCTCGTAGTTGGTGGGTTCTTCATCTACAAGGTCACACATCAAAGTTAAATAACTAGAGAATGGATTTGATCTCTTGCTTGTTCTTGTGGAGCCTTCTAGAGCTCCATACTTTTTGGCTTATTCTATGATTTCTCTTACCCAAGCATGTCTTATATTTTGAGATATATCCATAGTAGGGGGTTCCTGCGGTTCTAGAATATCATGATCTTCAAATGCTACTATTTCAGCAGCGGGTTCATCTTCTTCATTTCTGGGAGGTACATACTCTTTATGTACTTATTCAAGATTACACCTTCTGTATTTCTTAAGAGTTTACCCTTTATCAAAATGTTACATCCCTACTAATCTCTATATGATGGAATCCTGAAATGTATATCCTGAATGCCTTGGAGACTTCACAATATCTAACAAATATTCCGTTCTTTCCATAAGGATCCAACTTGGTTCTCTTCTTTTTTGGAATATGTACATATATTGGAAATCCAAATATCTTGAGATGGATCACTTCAGGTTTCTTTCATGTATACATTAGTTCAGGAGTCTTGAATGCAAGATCATTGTGAGATAATATGTTATGTACATACGCAATTGTTCTTGCTACTTCATCCCACAATTTTATGTGGAGGTCTTGATCATGAATCATTGTTTTCAATGCCTCCATAATGGTTCTATTCTTTCTTTCTGCAACACCATTCTATTGGAGATTGTAGGAAGGGGTTGGTTCCCTCTTGATTCAAGCTTCCTTACAGAATGCTTCAAATTATTTTGAAGTATATTATCCACCATTATCTGATCTCCATGTCTTGATTCTTCATTCTGAATGGTTCTATATCAAGGCTTTGAATTCCTTGAAATTCTCAAACACTTCACTCTTGGTAATCAAGAAGTATATCCATATATTTCTTTAGTAGTCATCAATAAATGTGACATAATATTCATATCCGCTTAAATATGTCAAGGGCATAGGACCACATACATCATAATAAATTAAATCCAATGTACCTTTACTCTTTGTTTCACTTTTTGAAAAGGAATTCTTGATGTTCTTTCCTATTGCACATCCGTTGCAAGTTGCTTCATGACCAATATTAAGATATGGTAACCATGTTACCACTTTTCTCATATAGGGTAGTGCTTTGCAGTTGATGTGAGCAATCCTTCTATGCCATAGTTTACTTGAGCTATTAGTCTCATGGACAAGGGTTGTCTCTAGATGTCTTTTGAGTTTGTATAGTCCTCCTTCTTCTTAACCAATGACCACAACATCTTGAAGTTTCTTTCCTTTGGACCACATGAATACTTGTCCATCTATAAAATAAATTATATATCCTTTATTATCTAGTGTTGAGATGGAAAGTATTCTTTTTCAAATCTGGTACATATAGTACTTCCTTCATCTTCATGGAAGTTCCAAATTCAAGCTTGTATCTTGATTCGCCAATACCTTTGAAGGGATATTGATAGTCATCTCATAATGATACTCTCTGAGGAGATGAATTTTCTTTAAGTCTTTACAAATTTTTATTCTTCCCTTTCACATGCTTTGAAGCACCACTATCAATAATCCATGTCTCTTCTTGAGGTTAGAGATCCAGAGAGTGCAGAGAATAGTACATATTCTTCTACATCTTGTTTTTTTGTTAGTCTCTTTCGAGCTATTTATTCTTCTTACTCATCCTCATATTGAGCTAGATGAGCATGGTTCCTTTTGTTGTTTTTCTTCTTTGATGGAAACTCTCTAGAAAGGTATGCTATCTTATGACATTTATAGAATTGGTACCTTGAGTAATCTCTCTTCTGATTGTTTTCTCTTTTCTTTTGAAACTTCTTCTTTGGATTTTTATGACTATGCTTATTGAATTTCGATTGTTTTCTTCCTTTAGTATGGATGGATATACATTGATCCTCTTATTTAAGTAGAGCATCTATGTTAGCTACTCTAGCTTATTCTTGAATGTGATCTTCCCATACAATGTCAAAATTCATACCTCCTTTTATTGCACACAGAATCTGTATGAATGAACCCCAAGGTCTAGTGATTATCCTTTTCTCATGTTGGTGCCTTTCAGTCAAGCTCTCAATTTCATATTCTTGTTGATGTTCTTTCTCTCATAAATTATGGAAACTACATCATACATTTTCTTTGGTGTCTTCTTAGATGACACTTGAGGGATCAAGTGATCTTTGATAGGATCAACAATGATCCTCATTACCTTGACTAGGTCTTTCTCATGCTTCTTCTTAGCTTCATCTTATTTTGGTTCTGAAAATTCATCGTTTATGTACTTCTCAAGTCCATTCTCTCTAAGAATGAGAAAAATCCTATACTTTCAAGCTAGAAATTTTTCCATGCCTTCTAGTTTGTCCTCAACCTTAGTGCTTGGGGACATCCTATCCATAATGCCACTAAAAATTGAAATTTCTCAAACTAGAAAGCTGACCTTACGAGGATATGTTCTTGATTAAGGCGAGTTGGTTGGTACACTTGGTTACTAGAGATCCCAAATATTCACCCTTCAAAACTTACTTGCAAGGTTGTAGTTTCTACAGAATTTATGGTTATGGTTTTCTGTCGTTTTTTGGTTCACGACCAAACTATGTTTTTTCTTTGCTGGAGATTTAACCACCCAAAAAATTCAATCCATGCCTCAATAGATGCACTCTAGGGAGGCACAAATTTCTATGCAAAAAAATATTAAAAATTCCAAACTTTGCAAAAACCCTAATTTCTTTTAGAGGTGGAGGAGAGATAGTTTCACCTTGTGAATGTTTTTGTATTCATGATATATCTGATACCATGCTAATATTTCATATTCTTAGATAGATATCATTAGTATTTAATCTACATTCACAAAAATAGAATATGAAGAATCATTGAAAGAAACACAATCACAATATAGACAGAATATTTATCCTGGGAAACCGTCAAGGAGAAGAAAACCCAAAAAAACATCCTTTGTATAAGATGTCTAAGATAAAACCCCAAAACAAGTATTCTCCTCCCTGTTGGTATGCATCTGTCTGTCTCCTAGGTGCTACACAAGTGAGTGATTCTGTGTTCAAATGAGAAGTACAACCCCTCTATTATTATTTTTTGTCAACTGACTTTTACACTAATCAAGTCACCCCCACTAAATTGTATGGGCCGGCATCACCTAGGAAATCACAAAACAATATTTTATTATATTCATTAGGGTGATATTGAACCAACTTACAATATATCTTTTACCTCATGACTCTATTATGACCAATTACAATAATAGCTTGTCAACGGAGGAATAAAACATCTCACTTGGCGTACATCAATAAAATACATTTATAATATCCTTTGAAGTTACAATATTTCAACAAAAAAGACAACACAAAACCAAAGGACATGAGAATTTATCTGGGGAAACCCAATCGGTAAAACCACAATAAACCTTCATATATAGATGATAGATTCTAAGAGAGAGAGAGAGAGAGAGAGAGAGAGAGAGAGAGAAAGAGAGAGACAAGTCTCTTTAAGATACAACCCCATAAAACCCCCTTGTATTGATGCTACAAAATTAACTAGGAGAGAGATAATAAACTTGCTTGTTTGGATGAGTGACAAAATGAGGCACAATTTCCTTCTATTTATACATGTTACAAAACTAACTTTTACCACAATAGGGCTGACTTGTCTAACTGACTGGGACGAACTAGCGGAAATACAAAAAAAAAAAATATTCTTATTATCTTCTTGTGTAATCTTTCCCCAGGGTTTATATTGATATTTTACATGAGTACTTATGCGAGTATAATCTCCATTAGGAGGTACAAGGAAATATAATATAAGTACAATAAGAATATATTCTGAAGTTGAACAATTTCCAACATTCCATACACACCTCAGTAGGATGGAGTTTCCTAAAGGATGAATACAGTGCTAATGGGAAAGGAAAGAAGCATGATAAGCAGTAGTGGCATAGGAAAATAATTCTAGGTAGATGTGGTGGAGATAATGGGTTACTTGATAAATTGATCACCCACATAATCATTGGTTGAGAAAACTCCATAAGAGGTATGGACTTGTAAGAAACCCTCTATTAATATTCTGAAAGTTTTTTGTTGTCATTCTTATGTACATGTTCTAAAGCATAAAAGGAGTAACTTGGATAACATTGCTGAGAACATATCTTTATTCAATATAAATATAGTATGAAAGGTTATAATATTTGGAATCCTATAACAATGAAGATTGCTTATAGTCGATTTGTTCTGTTTAGATAGGTGAAATAAGTCCCCAAAAAATAAGTGACTCACTTGTAAAAGAAACCTGTGAAAAAAGAGTTTGAGTTAGAAGGTGAAGAATCTGACTCAACAGAAGAAGCTGAATCAGAAGAAGAAGAACCTCATAAACCAATTTTGAGGAGATTATATCGAGAAGTAAGGAAACTCATTAGAGGAAATTTCAACTCAAAATGGGCCTTTCAACTTTAACTCAAATTCCATGTCATCATGTGTTAGCCAATGAAATTACTTTAAATTTGAAATACCGTATAGGTCTTAAACACTTTTTTAATATAAATTTGCGGATAGGTATCATAAAAAAATACTTTTTTTGTTTGTATTTTCGACATATCTCCTCGTGTTTTTACTCAAATTTCAATCGGGAGAGCTTGTTGGATGTGGAATTAAATTCCACATCCAACGAGTACCCACTCAACATACGTTTTACTTACCCCACTAACCCAAAAACAATAAATACTTGAAAAAATGTGATGATGATGTCATCTTCACGTTTTTTTTAGGTATTTCATGTTTTTGGGGTAGTGTGGTCGATCAAAATTATGTCGAGTGGGTACTCATTGGATGCGGAATTTAATTTTGCATCCAATGAGTACTCGCTCGGCATACTTAATTCCGCATCCAATGAGCTCTCCCGATCGAAAATTGAGTAAAAACACAGGGAGATATGTCGAAAATACAAACAAAAAAGTAGTTTTTTTCTTTTCTTCCTCCAAAATTAATAAATATTATTTTATTATTTTAACTATTATTTTATTAATTTTTTTAGAAGGCCCATTTTGAGTTGAAATTTCCTCTAATGAGAAAGGTATTCCCCTCCTGATTTTGGCTCTCATTTTTTTTTGTCTATTACCGATGATGATCCTAGAAATTTAAAGGATGATGTTGATTCACAGGATAGTGATTTATCAGAGAAGGACATGACTGAAGAAATGGATGTGTTGGACAAAAATAAAGCCTAGGATATAGCCCAGTTACCAGCTGAAATAAAATATATTGCCAGCAAAGGGATATTTAAAAAGTAGTTGAATGTAGAAGTTAAAGGGGAAAAATACAAACCCCTCTTGGTAGCAAAGGTGTATTGACGGATAGAGGTGATTGAATTTAGTGAATTATTTTCTCCAATTGAAAAAATAACTTCTATTAGATTTGTTCTTTCTATTGCTACTAGTTTTGGTCTTGAAGTAAAGAAGATTGATGTGAACACAATTTTCTTACATGGGGATCTAGAAGAATAAATCTACATGAAACAACCAGAAGGGTTCACAGTAAAGGGAAAAAAAGTCCTTCTATGTAAACTAAACAAGTCCCTTTATCGTATATAGAAATCTCCAAGGATGTGGTACGAAAAATTTGATACATAAAAACTTGGGTTGGGGTTTGTGAGAATAAAAGTTGATTAATATGTATACTCCAAACATGTTTGTGATTACTTAACTAACAAAGTACTGTATGTTGATGACATGTTGTTGATTGGAAACAACAAAGATGTTGTCAAGGAGGTGAAGTCTTAGTTGTCCTCCAAATTTTACATGAAATATATTGATGCCCTAAAATTCATACTGGGAATGGAGATACAAAGAGATCATGAAAACAAGAAGATCTGGTGAAATCAAAGAAAATATGTTGCGACGATACTACTGAGATTTAACATGGAGGAAAGAAAGTCGGTCAAGGTACCTATTCCTGTAGGTGTAAAGTTATCGATAGAGTAGTGTCTCAAGACACACTAAAGGAGAGAATATATGTTACAAGTTCCATATGCCAATGCAGTTGGAAGTTTAGTGTATGCAATGCTCTATACCAGACCATACATTGCTCATATAGTGCGATATTTGAGCATATATATGCCAAAACTAGTGAAAGAGAATTGGAAAGTTGTAAAGAGGGTCTTCAAATACTTATGTGGAACTAGATCTTATACAATCAACTACCAAGGAATATCTATACCAGACAGAGTAATTAATGTACATAAATTTGTTGATGCTAAGTAGGATATATATATTGATCACAGAAGATCTACAAGTTGGTATGTATTTATCCTATTTGTACAAGTTATCATTTGGGTGAGTAATATAGAGGCTGTAGTTTCCCTCTTAAGTACAAAAGTTGAATACATGACACCCACACATGCCAATAAGGACGTAATATGGCCGTAGAGATGGTGTTTAAGTGTTGGGTTTGTATAGAAATATGGAAGGTTAGATTGTGATAGCCAAAATGAAATGTTCCTAGAAAAGATCCATGCTTATCATGCTAAGACAAGTCATATTGATGTGTAGCTCGGATCCATGGCAGTTATCAAATTTGAAGGGTTGGTCTTAATTTCAATTAGAAGAGCAATTTTCCTTGGAGCACTTCAAAGATGAAGGGAAATAAAATAATTGTACTTATTTTAACAAGTATAAATTAACTAAACACTTTCCCCCAAAACTGCAAAAAAATATTTCCTTTCCAATTTTTTATAATTATAAACAACTAAACCTTTCCCCCCATAAAACTGCAAAAAAATTAATATTTCCCTTCCAAATTTTTATAATTACACACAATTGAGAAACCCCTAATATCTATATGAAAAAATGAAACATTTTCAATAAAACCTAATCTGAACACATTAATTGGACATATATGTAATATTAATTTTACAGTTCAAACTACTTATACTATGCAATAACCATATTGGGGCATCTGTGCGATCTTATGCATAGTGCAAAACATTGTAGCTAGAGATAGTCTTAAAAAAACTAGAACCATGAGAGAATTACTCACTTTGAACTATGTACAAAAGGAAACCACTAAGTAAAATGAGACTATAATAAACCTATAACAACCAAAAATTTAATTCAAAGTAAAGATAGGGAATCCACCCAAGCCTGAGAGATGTAAGAATCATGGGCATTGGATGCCTAACAAAAAAATGCATAGCTTAGAAAAACATTAAATAATAATCCTACATGCCAAGCAAGTTAGCAACACTAGCATCAAAGGGGTTGGGGCATCAAATTATGTTGTTCAACACTTTTCGCGGCAACCTACAAGTATGGGAAAGAGGGGAAATGGAATCAATCCTATGTCAACTAGATCCTTACAACTCACTGCATGTCTAAGTCTCGATAGTTTTTCTTTTAAATTGAACCAATATACCAAAATAACTTTTTTAATTGATGGATTTGAGAAATTTCTAGGGGTGAGTAACTCAGAGCTGGGGGCTCTAAAATTTGTTGTGTTTTGTACCAATCCACGATTTTCCAAACCAATAGTCATTGGTAGGAAATTTAAGTTATTTAATAAAAAGAATTAATGTCTCTACCTCTATGTCAAAACCATTTTCCATGCTGAGGTGGGACACTACCCTCCTTCACCTTCAAAACAATTCCCTGCAATCACATTGTTAAGGAGCGATAAGAAGAACACAACAATCCAACATGTCAATTCTCAATTGTTAGTGTCAAATACCTATACGCTAAATTTAACATAAGAGTTACTTATAGATGTCTCTTACTCTTTTCATCTTGCCACATTTTATATTTTATGGTTATCTCTTCGCCTTAACCCAATTGATATTATAATGTGAGAATGTGTGTGCATAATTATCCTTAGTTTTGACTATTAGATGAGGAATTAAAGATAAGAGGATACAAAAATAGGTAATTTTTATAGATATTTTCGTGGTGAGTGCCAAGGACAAATGTTCTGAGAAACCACAAATATTTTCACGGAGGGAGGGGGATTACATCATGATTATGCCACCCATAAATTAAAGACTATTCTTGAGAAAAACAATGTTTTTTTTATTTTATTAATAACCATTGTGGTGATTTGGTACACATATTTTTTCTAACTCATTTTTTCTCCATATCGTGTGCCCAATGACACCTCTCTATATCAATGCATAAATCGACCTCTACACATGCAATTATTTCTAACTGAATGGAATTGAGTGTTGTTTATAATTGTTGGGAGTCCATGATATTCATGAAAGAAATGAAGTCTTCTAGAGGAGGAATTATAAAACTAACCATTTGAATTTCATTTTAGCGAAAAAGGATTGGACATTGGTAGAAAGGTTCACATAGGTAGTATGCACAAAGTTTTCAGCTCATTTTGAGCCTAGTAGTAGATTACTAGTTGTTTTCTATTGTTACAGCTACAATCGCTGACACATTTTCACATCTTAGATCACATGCCCAAGTGACTTAGGAGCTAGATTCACATTCCAACAGCCAGTGCCTTGTAGTCGTTGGTCATCACTCGTTATATTGCACAACTAAGTAGTAAGTGTGTGACCTGAGTGACTTAGTGATTATCAATTATGATATTTCCAATATTTTGAATGACGAGTCAAACTTTATAACATAGGAATTTCAACACCTTGAGAAATTTACATGGATGGGTGATTTCAAATGTTTCCATTCCTTTTAAATGATGATATAAATTATGTCCTTCATATCTAGAAGAGTAAATTTAGATTTTAATTTTTTTTGAAGGGAAACTTTAACTTTACACTTCTAGGAAGAGATAGAACCCTTTAGAGGGGCTGGGAAGGGTTTAGATTTGAACGCTTCTCCTTGGAATTTAAAGGTTTGTAACTTAGTTTTTAGTTCATGGACTAGATCCAAAGAAAATACTATGACAAATAAATCCCCATCCCTGTATTCAAATATCTCTTCGAGTTTTCCAAATTTCTGGGCCTATGCTTCTATTTCCCCTCCTCCCATTTTTAACTACAAATTGGTGGGTTAATACATGGCCTACTTGACTGATGGCGTTTGGAAAGGTATTTTTTCAACTTTGCTTCCACAATGCACATACACGTTTTTCTCGAATGCACAAAAAACAAATAACCCAAAAACATGTTCCTTTATAGATTTATAAAATTCTCCTTTGGCGGTTTTGAGATCGAGAGTACCGATTTTATCCTACCAACTTTCACCCAACAGAGTGATCCTCTGCCGCCACATGGAAGGCAATAAAAATTCCACTAGGGCGGGTTCCATCCACCTCATCTGCATGTTGTAGGTGCGAAATCCATCTTTATTGTAGATCTAATCATCCATTCATTGAGAGTCATTGATTATGTCTACCTTTTAACCCCTTACCTTTCACTTTCAGCTTGTTAGTGCTAAAGTTAACCATTGACTGCAAGAGAGCCAATCTTAACGCATCTTAAGCTCTAAGGCTTGAATAAAATCTGAATGGGTTTGGTTTGAAATAACATAAAAGGAAAATTTAAGAGTAGATGAATGACCAATACTCAAGAATCAAATAAGAAATTATAAGTATATACAAGGGATGGTAAACAACGATGATATAAAAAAATATGTATGAACTAGTTTGAGAATAAGTCATATAACCAGAATAAGTTATATAACCACAAACAATTGATTATATAAACTGATAAGTATTCTTTAAACATAAAAACATTATGTAAAAATGAACAAAATATTTGCATCTATAATAAGGAATAGAAACATTATATTTCATAAAAGTTATTACTGACAGTAAAAAACATGAACAACATTGTGATTGATTAGAAATAAAAAAAAAGACTTATAAAGGATTTACTATCCTTCATACACTTCCAAAATATACTAACACGCTATAAAAGAAACAAACTGATAACTCAATACTTACAATCAGAGCCTCTCATGTTGGAACGCCTCTTTTGTATATTGCAGATAATTCCCTTTATATATTTTTTACAACATACCAAGAATTAAACTAAAAATAAATATGAATCTTCAATCTATCATAAAAAAATACGAGAATAATCGAACAGTCTTTGAATCTGGGATTGACTGCTTAAATGTGTCATCGAATGGAAAAATATTGGTTCAACTGATGCCTTGGAACGATAATTCGATGCCTGGAAATCTGGAGTTAATCACTGATGTTTATTTTGGCCTTCGAATGCTCTGACACCTGTTTTATTTTTAACTACCATCTCATCCCTATCACTCCAATTGTGTCGTCGAATGCCAAGATATTGTTTTGGAATGCCGAACATGATTTTAAAATTTGGGATATTTGGTTATCTGTCCTGGAAATTTGTGTTTTGGAACTGGCTTGCTAAAAGATTTTTCACCTATATGCATTGCTGGTTGGAGAAACATGGTAACCGTCTCTAAAAATGTGGATCACTTTCTTCCAAAAAGTATTTGCCAAATACTCTTCATCTCGATCAAACGAATTGTAGTTGCTTGAACTCTCGAAATGGTAGAAATACCAATCCTTTGTTTTAATATGTTGGAACAACTTCTCATATGTGATAAAGCTTTGGTGGTTACTTCTTTGCTTTTTAAATCTGGGCTTGTTTCATTCTTCTTGAAACTTTTCAACCGGCTGATCTTGTAGCATTCCAAACCATTTGTGATTTGGACGAAAGAATCACGAGATCTTCATAAAGGTTGAATCAACTCTAGATATTTTTATATGGTCCAGATTTGATTGCATTAATATAAATAATCTCAATGGCGTATGAGCTGAACAAATTTCATTCAAGACCTCAACGTCATCCTCTTTTCAAATTTGAATTTGATGAAGATATACTGAATGCTATGCCACTGATCTTTTACCTTTAATATTTTATGCAATGATAATATAGGTAAATCCTGAGAATAAGGGCTTGATGGAGAAAATCATTAGCATGCCTCTGTTTCTCTGTAAAACTATCTCCAAAGAATGACTACGAAGAAATTAATATCATAAAAAAAAATCAGCCTTTCACCTGGCACTGTTAGTAAACACTCTACATTAACATGGCAGAGGTGTTAAATGGTATGATCTTGTATTAAGCATTTGGCTGTAGAATGAGGCCGTTAATTGACACTTAATTCCTTTGACGCTTCAGAACATTTAGCATTTTGAATTTGGGAGTGTAGTGTACAAATGGATCCATGGATTCTAAGTAAGCGGCATTGACACTAATTAGCATTGGCGTTTTATATGCTTTGGCCAATGCTTGTCTTTTGATTAATGCTCCATGCTTAGACTTGAGAAAAAGTGTGAGATTTGGAATAGAGCTGGATGATTAATATAATATATGGGAAGAAAAGACAAAAGCCTTGTTATCCCATCTGTCCAACCTTCTTTTTAAAGAACAAAAGGATCATGTTAACGTGAGTTTAAAAAAATATATAAATATATGGGAAGAAAAACAAAAGCCTTGTTATCCTATTGGCCAAACTTCTTTTTTAAAACAAAAGAATCATGTTAACGTGAGTTTAAAAAATATATATAATTTAAAAGGTTAAAGTTAAAAGGTATATGAAACATAATATTCATAAAACCTTTTAAAAATATAATTTAAAACTTTTTAAGTTATTTTTAAAGTCAATTTTATTGATTTCATGGATTTGGAGTGAGTGGAAAAATAAATCCTGAGTTGGATTTCAAAGCTTTGGAGAACTTAATGAGATCCTAGGGTATTTTCAAGTACAAATAAGAGAATATGGGCCAAAGACCTATATTACGAATTGACTAGGACAAAGGTTTAAGGTAATAAGAAATTAGCTAGGCTGACACAAAAATTCAATGCTTTGGTGAAAAGATGTTCAATTATGAACTTTCATTAGTGAACATCAAAGTATTTCTTTACATGTGCGCTGCCGGAATTTAGAAATATTGATGGGACGGATCTAGCACCAACATCTGTCTCTAACTAGGGATGGCATGTTCCCTGTGAGCTGCCAAGAGCAAGGTGACCTTGTGCGTTTTCCATTCCATCTATGCAACCTGTAACCATACTATGCTTACCATTCACTTCAAACTGAAAACTTGCAAGCTGAAACACACCACTTCTACAAGCAAACTGCAATCTGAAAATCCAAAACTATATAATACCTTATTCATTGGGTGATGGAGTATTTATTCCGCTACCTATTGCAAACCAAATGAAGCTAAAAACAAATTTCACAGTGTAAACTGAACCATGCTCAAGAGATGAGCTTATTTATTTACACTCCTACCCTAATCCACTATTTTTCTACTTGATCAAGTGAAATCATACTTCCAATGAAGCCAAGAAACCATTTGACTAACCATGTAATTTTCCTCTTCGGAAGTAAATTGAAGAGTGCATTAAAACTGAAATTTTTGTGATAGAAAATTAATATGCGTCATATACACACTGCTATTATATACTTATACTCCAAATTCTATAGCATTGAGAGATTTTGAAAATATTAACTCCATGTAAATAGCCATTGGGTCACGAACAACCATCTCTTCTTGTTTAGGAACAAATTGTACTTGAAATGGTGAAAATGAAGGAAGAAAAAACTGAATATTCCCTCCTTCATTTTTGAAATTTTTAAATGTCCCAACTAATATAATCTCTCTTTGATTTTATTTAATATTTGCTTCATATTCTATTTCAAAGATAGTAGACATGAGCTCACTATTCTCCGGAAATTTTCGATTTAAATTTTTCCCTTCATTTACCTATTTCTTTTGTTGAAAATTTATTGGATAATGTGTAAATGTTTGTAATTCTTCATCGATCATAGGAAAAAGAGTATTAATATATTCAGCAAAATTTGTAACTTGATCTACATGAAATGTCCTTACAGTAGTTTGGCAGCAATCATTTGCTAAATGATTTCTTTCATACTTAGCCTTATGAAAAACAACCTTAGAAAAAGATAGATCCGATCTGTTGTTTTAAACATTTTAAAAACAAGACACATCTGGAGATGAAATATCATAATTTTGAAGAACATGAAAGCTCAATTCCTATTTTTGGTATTGATAGTCTTTTTTCGGTTTCTGTGCATCTGATTCTTCATTCAAGATCTGATCATGAAGAGTGCTACAAGCTTGTAGGTTGTCCTAAACTTCCTTAGCATCTGAAAACATTTGATGCAAGGAATATGACTTCCTCTCTTTGAGATGGAGGTTTAACTTACGATGTTGACGAGCTAATGTATAATATAGCATGGCAACTTTTTCTGAAGGTATGATCTCCATAGGAATGCTGACGTAAAAAAAATTGAAACCTCCAATTAAATTTATTAATAGGCTCATCATTCTCCCTTTTCAAACCATAAAATTCAGAAATAAATTGATCATGAGATTGATTTTTACCCCAATACTTGAAGAAGACATCATGTAAATATTTTCATGATCCAATTGAATTAGCTTTTAAATTTTGAAACCAGAACTTGGTATCTCTAGCTAAGGACATGGAAAATATCCTCGTCACAATACCCTCATGTACAATCTCAAAATTCTCAATGAAATTGTGAAAAGATTCCAAATGGTTTTCTGCTGTGCCATGGTATTCTCCATTTAACAAAGGGAGATATTCAACAAAGTGTTATGGCATCCTGAGAGGTTTAACAATTTTCAGTCTAATTTTAGACTAAAATTGAGTGGGCTGAAAGTGAGCGTCAACATGCTGATTACAAAGTTCTGAATTGATGATAATAGGTGATAAAATATGAAAAGGTGATAAATCAGTTTCCTCGTCCTCATGGTTACAAGGATGATAAGATTCAGGAAGGACTTGAATACATTCATCAGCCTTCTGAATAGGCTGAGGTGAGAAGACATGGTCAACATCTACAACACAGGCATAATGCAAATATTCTTCTTTCAATGAGAGATATACAAATGAATGTTGATGATCATCAGAGTAAACAAAGCAAAGGATGATACTCTTTATATGTAAAGGTAAATACAAAAATGAATTGATGAAGAGGAGCAAAAGCTCATAGAGAAAACTAACAAGATGATACCTGGTATTTCCATTTGGCTTCTTCATTTCTATGTGAGAAAAATTCTTGTTTCAGTGGAGTCTCATGATTCTGGAGCCATCGGGTGAATGATTTGTAGTCAAACTTGTGTCCACTTCTTGTTCACCATCAATAAGAGGATCTACTCAATATCAAAAACTCCGAGGAAGATGATTTCGTTCCTCCTTTCCTCGGAAACGACGCCAAAATATGTTCGTGCTAAAGTTAACTCTCAACTTTAAGAGAGCCGAGCTTAACACATCTTAAGCTCTAAGGCTTGAATCAAATATGAATGGATTTAGTTTGAAATAACAAAAGAAGAAAAATTGAAGGGTAGATGATTGACCAATACTTAAGAATCAAATAAGAACTGATAAGTATATTAAAGGTATGGTAAACAATGATGATATAAAAGCATATGACTACAAATAGTAGCAATGTATGAACTAGTTCGAGAAGAAGTCACATAACCACAAACAATTGATTATATAAACTAATAAGTACTCTTTAAAAAAAAACATTTTGCAAAAAGGAACACAAATATCTGCATCTCTAATAAGAAACTATGGATTGAAACAGTATCTTTCATAAGGGTTATTACAGACACTCAAAGACATGAACAACAATTGCATTGATTAGAAATAAAAAAAAGGCTCATAAAAGATTTCTCATCCTTCATACGCTTCCAAAATATACTAACAGGATATAAAAAAAACTCACACTGATAACTCAACCCTTACAATCACATCCTCTCATGCTGAAACCCCTCTTTTGTATATTGCAGATAATTCCCTCTATATGTTTTTAACAAGATGCTAAAAATTAAAGTAAAAATAAAT
Organism: Pseudotsuga menziesii; assembly: GCA_001517045.1. Lineage (NCBI taxonomy): Eukaryota > Viridiplantae > Streptophyta > Pinopsida > Pinales > Pinaceae > Pseudotsuga > Pseudotsuga menziesii. The sequence goes on from LPNX010381909.1 coordinate 52,764, forward strand.
ATTAATCTTCAATTTATTATAGAAAATTTTGAGAATAATCGAACAGTCTTTGAATCTGGGATTGACTGCTTCAATGTGTCATCGAATGCAAAAATATTGGTTCAATTGATGCCTTGGAATGATGATTCGATGCCTGGAAATCTGAAGTTGATCACTGATGTTTATTTTGGGCTCTGAATGCTCCCACACTTGTTTTCTTTTGACTACCATATCATCCCTATCACCCCGAAAATCGGTAATTGCAAGGTAACCTTGCAACCGTGTCTTCGAATGCCAAAATATTGTTTTGAATGTTGAACATGATTTTAAAATCTGGGATTTTTGGTTATCTTTCCTGGAAATTTGGGATTTGGAACTGACTTGCCAAAATCTTTGTCACCTACATGCATTGTTGGTTGGAGAAACTGGGTAACCGTCTCTAGAAATACTCTTCATATCGATCCACCAAATTGTAGTTGCTTGAAATATGGAAATGGTTGAAATACCAATCCTCTGTTTTAATATGTTGGAACAACTTCTCATATGTCAGATGAATGATAAACCTTTGGCTGCTGATTCTTTTCCTTCAAATATGGGTTTGTTTCATTCTTCTAGAAATTTTTCAATCGGCTGATTTTTTAGCATTGAAAACCATTCGCGATTTGGATGAAAGAATCACCAGATATTCATAAAGTTTGAATCGACTATACATATTTTTATATGGTCCAACTTTAGTTGCTTTAAAATAAATAATCTCAATGAAGTATGAGCCAGAGAAATGCCATTTAAAAGCCAAAATTCCATTTAAGACCTGAACATCCTCCTCCTTTGTAAGTTGAATTTGATGAAGATATAATGAATGCTCTGCCCCTGATCTTTTACCTTTAATATTTTATACAGTGATAATATAGGTAAAGCCTGAGAATTACCAAAGAATACACAATTTTTGAGCGAACACATAAGGGCTTGATGGAGAAAATCATTAGCATGCCTATGTTTGTCTGTAAAACTATCTCCAAAGCATGAATATGGAGAAAGTATTATCATAAACAAATCAACCTTTCACCTGGCACTGACAGTAAACACTCCACATTTATCTGGAAGATGCGTTAAATGGTAGGATCTTGTATTAGCATTTTGCTATAGAATGAGCCCGTTGCTTGACGCTTAATTACTTTCACGCTTCAGAAGATTTAGCATTTTGAATTTGGGAGTGTAGTGTACAAGATTGGATGCGTGGCTTCTAAGTAAGCGACATTGACGCTAGTTTTCTTGGGATGGACGCTTGGACTCACTTGAAGTTAGTTTATCCAGCTTACTCTTGGGCGTTTTATATGCTTTGCCCAATGCTCGTCTTTTGATTAACGCTCCATGCTTAGACTTGACTTGAAACAAAGTGTGAGCTTTGGAATATGGTGGGATGGTTAATATAATATATGGGAAGAAAAGACAAAATCCTTTTTTATCCTATTTGCCAAACCTTGTCTTTAGAAAACAAAACGATCATGTTTAAAAACAAGAGGATCGTGTTAACGTGAGATTAACGAAATATATAAGTTAAAAGGTATATGAACAATAATATTCATTAAACCTTTTAAATATATAATTTAAAACTTTTTAAATATATAATTTAAAACTTTTTAAATTATTTTTAAAGTTTATTTTATATCTTTGGAATCAGAGTGGATGGATTCTCTCTGAACATCAAAAGGGGAAGAATCATAACCAGGGTCTTGTTGGGACGCATAAATGTACATTTTTTATCCACTTTATCTTTCGTTATTCCTCACATTTCATTGTCCCATTAACCTTTTATCATACCATTTCCATATATATATGTGGGTTTCATCTTATTATTTCCACTTTATTTATTTTTAGTATTATAAGTGAATTTATGATTAAATATTAGAAAATTAACATGTTTTTCACTAATATCTCAAAGTAGGGATGAGCTTTGTAATGTGTGGGAATATGCGAAAGATTAATTCAAAGAAAAGACTTCACGTATATCTCCTCCATCATTTCAAGGAGATAGTTATGCAAAGAATATTCCAAGAAGAAGACATGGAGATTTGGTTGAGAAACATGTCGAGAATTTGTGAAAGATATGTGGAAGATTTGAAGGGATCATATCTTGTAATAATAGGAAAGTAGTTGAGTGAATAGTGGATCTCTCATTATGAGATGGTTATCTTCTTCTCAAAAAAGTTCATGTATAAAAGAGAGTGCTCTCTCTTCATTTGTTATGGGATATTATCTTAGAATATTTTAGATCTTAGATTATTTTAGAGAATAGTAAATTGTAGAAGTTAGTCTTGACTTTGTAATATAGAGAAGGGAATTCTTAGATTTTGTTCATAATATTGGTTTTGATGCTTTCATGATTTGCCATTTATTTTTGTGATGTACATTAAGATTGTTTGATTGTTAATGTGAGCTTACATGTGTTGTCTTATTTCTCTTCATATGTTGTCTTTCTTTTATGCAATTTACTTTCAGCCATGTGTTTCATTTTCCAGCATTAGATTAGCAATTGCTTGTTTCAGTTTAAGGGGGGTTAGATTAGATTAGTCTTAGTTTCACGGGGGGTTAAATTAGCTTAATTTCACTTTAGTCTTGCATATACTTTCCAGGTGTTTCGTAAGCCTGCGAACCTCGAGTTGATAAATTAAATGGCTGGGCAAATATTACAACGGAATTAAAATGACATTAATTCGTCCCAACATTTTGGCGTCGTTGCCGGGGAAGCACGATGGATTGAAGTGTAGATTTCAAATCCTGCAAGTGTGGAAATGTAGATTTCAATTCCTGCAAGTGTGGTAGTGTAGATTTCAATACATGCAAGTGTGGTAGTGTAAATTTCAATTTTTGCACAAGTGTTTAATTTTCGCAACTGTGAAGAGTTATTTATTTTTTTAGAGTGTTTTTTTTTTACATAAATGGTTTGTTTTTATTTAAGATTTTCAAATTTCAGTTTTTTGTGCTGTAAGAATCTCTTTTTCAACATGGTTTAACAATGAGTATAAGTCTGGAACTACTCACTCATGCCTTGGCAAAAGCTGGATTTTTCTCTTCCCAGGAAGAGGAGGTCTTGGCAGCAATAAGAGATTTAACTACTCCTCCAGAATCAAACGAGGAATCATCATTCGAAAACTCTTTCCCATGTGAAGGCGAACAAGTATTTGAACACGAGATCAATGAAGACGAACATGAGATCGAGGAGGACTAGGGGGAGTTGCAGCGTGATCTGAGGAGTGAAAACTATGCCTACGAAAGCCGTATCGAACAATGGTTTCAAGCGAGTATGAGGTTAGAACAATTTTGTTTTTCTTTTTTAGTTAGATCACAGCCACAACAATTAAATTTGTTCATCTTTGTATATTTTCATTGTTCATTCATGGGATTGAAAGATAATATATTCCTATTACTGTTGCGTGTATGGCTACACTGGCTATTTGATTACGCGTAACTGTTTTCTAATTCCCAATTAGCATAGAGTAGGTAGGATTTTATTTCTAGTATTTGCGTTCACCTAGAATAAGTATTCTCTCCTCCATGCTTCATGCGATCGCGAGGATCAGAAAGTAGGATGTTTTCTAAAATTTTCACAAATGAATAATTAATGTTTTGCAACATGCTTAATTGATTTCATCTTTATTTTGCAATTCATTATCTCCATTTGCTGAAACCTTTTTCAATTGTTAAATAAAAATAGTATGGAATTTAATTTTTAAGCTGAACAAACACTAAAATTATAATGCTGAAAAGCAGCTGCAACTCCAAGCTGAAACAACGCAAATCTATTGCATTTTTTTGGCATTTTGGCTTGTTCAAATTCGCTAAAACACAGTCGGGACAGTGCTAATTTTAGGGACCATAAGGGCTTAGTTTTAAAACCCGTTTCTATCCAAAGTATCTCTTTAAGTCTAGTTTCCAATACAATTCGAATTCTTCAATTTGGTTCTAAAACAAAAAAGATATGGTCAAAATACTGACTAGGGGTGGAGTAGGCAGCTCAAGAACATAGTTGGGACAGTCACATGTTGGGAGAGCTAATGGATGGATTCTAAAAACATGTTTCTAATGCATACTCTCCTATCAATCTAGTTTACAACACAATTTGAATCATTCAATTTCGATATCGTACGAAGGAGATATGCACAAAATACTAACTACCTATCATAAATCTGCACTCTAAAAAACCTCTGTCTTCTTAGCTGTTCATTGGCATATTTGACCCATAAGTTATTCTTGTATTCAAAACCTATTTCTATTGGAGATATATAGCTAAATCTATTTTTATCTCTAATTGGAATCACATCAATCCATATTTTAATGAAAAAGTTGTACTCAAAATAGTGACCGGTGGTCTTGGTTGAAACTCACAAACAACATTATGATGCAAGCTGTTATTCAGATTATATGACATACCATACCATATAATTTTAAAAAAATATTTCTACTGGAAGTATCCCTATGAATTCAATTTATTTTTGTCTTTGGAATCATTCAAATCAAATGTGAAACAAAGAAGTTATTACCAAAGCACTATCAGGTAGTCTACGTCAGCCCAACATGCATCCCAAATAAGAACACCTTGACTCGCGTCTCTATTTGCGGGCATATGGAAATGAATTTGGAAAATCCAAGACATGGGTTTTGTGCGTAACATTCTCCTTTACCTTAATCATGAGAAAATAGCCAAACAAAGCCATGATTTGTGATATACAACTGGTTAAGTTGAGAGGATATTTTCCATATTTACTGTTGCGGCCAGTTCCAAGCAGCTGAAACAGTAAATTTCATTGTTGTGACAATAGAGGCTGAACATTGTTTTGTGAAGGATGAACATAATTTTTTGAAGGATGAACAAAGGATGAAAAAGGGCTGAACAAATATCAGAAAAATGGTTGAACAAAGAAAAAGCTGAACATCGTTTTGTGAAGGATGAAAATAGTTTTGTGAAGGCTGAACATAGTTCTGTGAAGGCTGAACAAAGAATAGAAAAGGGATGAACAAAGCCCCTAAGAATAAATTACAAATTGTGATCGCAGAAGCAAGTAGCCCAGTCTTAAGACCACAAAAAGGAGGAAAGCAATCCCCGAGAGTTTCTTGAATGACAACACACAAAGATAAAGGTAAAAATGCACTTTATTCATGAATTTCAATTTGCTCACCTTCATACTAATTTTTGCATTTTACAATATTCTCACAAGTTTGATTGCAAGTTTAGTACTAACATATTTTAGATTGTCAATTTTGTTGTTGAAATGATTTGTCATGAATCACGTAATTTAAAAAAAAGCATGCCTCATTGACAATGTTTCCAGGATATTTGATTTTTTTAAATCCATAAAAGTGCAGAATGAACTAATTTGCTCATAATGTAGAAAGTTTCTTTGATGTCGCAGCTGGCTGTCACATCTATGTGGTGTTGCACCTAGTTGTCGCGCAGCTGGCCATCACAGCTATAGTGGTGTCGCAGCCGGGTGTTGCAGCTGGCTTGTTGCAACTACTTGTCGCGCAGCTGGCTGTCATAGCTATGTGGTGTTGCAGCTAGTTGTCACACAGTTGGTCGTCACAGTTGGGCTATCACAGCTATTAAAATTTTTAAATTCTAAATGTTCAATGCCCAGGAACCTAGATCAGATAAATTCAATTTTAAGTGTTGTTGCCATTATTTTTACTTTATTTTATTTTAGTGTGTTGTAAAAATAAAATAAAAACAAGAAAAATATATAAAATTATAAAAATTATTTCTTTTGTTTTACATTTTGCAAAAGAAAATAAAAATAAAAATAATATATATATATATATATATATATATATATCACAAAAAGTTTAAAAAATAAGACAACCAAAACAAAAATAAAGTTGCAAATGGACGTTTTCATTTTTCCTGAAATTGCTTTTATGATTAACGCTGAATTGTTTTTCTTAAAGTCACTTTGACAATAATCGCAGATGAAACCAGGACGAGAAACATGTAATTTTCTTTGTAGGTTATGTACTTCTTTCTACATGATATGTTTTCTTTTATGAACTTCTCACAATTTTTATGCTAGGTTGCGTGAGGACATGCAACCGGATCAATTGGGAAGGGAGAACTATATTCAATACATATTCACTAATGAGTTTTCATGCAGGATTTTATACTAAAGTTTTTTTCAGGTTTCAGAGACAATCGCATTTTTGTTGCTGAAGTGACTTTTCAAAGAATCACAAAATTTTTAAGAAACATGGTTTGATAGATAGCCTGAAGGAGCTGTTACTCATGACGTTTACTAATAAAAATCATAACGTTGGTTGTTACATAGAAACCTTCCATAAACTCATTTGCGTCATGATTGTTTATTCATATTTCTCCTTCAAAGCACCTTCACCATCCATATCTTGAAGTCCACTTTACATCGCTTTATCTATCATGAATTCACACATGCCTATCTTTCTAAGTTGCATACATCCCTTTATCTTTTTCAGTTCATTTTTCCATTCCGGTTTGCCTTCTGAATAAAACCAGCTCCCTTCCCATGACTACCATAGCCTTGCCATATCCACTGTTTGACTTTGAGATCTTTTCACTAATAGTCCTACCAATATGTTTATACCAACTCATGTTGACTGATGTGGGATTCCTTAAGGCCCACCTTTCAACAAGTCTTGCCCCGTTGACCTCAGAACCTTATCTGGGATATAGACTAGAGTTCATTATTGAGTACCTGGAGGCTTGCATGCCTTAATGGAAAGTTCTCTCGTTGACAATCATGGGAATTCATCAATGTCCCTTGATTGTCAGATATTGCAAATGGCTCAACATCAGCACATATATTCGCACTTCGCAAGATGTACTTGGGTACCTTAGCACTCATTGACATCACTGAAGAGTTGCCTTGCATTGGTTAACGACATTCATCAATGGCCGGTAATCCAATGATTTCTTTTCATGCTCGACCTCGACACATTTATTCACATGACTAGAATTGTACCACCGGGTTTTGTAGCGGGTGAAGACTATACATTCTTTTTCATGACTCCATTAGCAGTTGCAGAAACATGACTTCAGATCTATGAGTGTACCACAGTTTCACTTTCTGCCTTCCACATTTTCCATTATTTATCAAGATCAGTTCATGACTTCATCAGCAGTTGCAGAAACATGACTTCATATCTATGAGTGTACCACAATTCCACTTTCCGTCTTCCACATTTTCCCATTATTTATCAGCAGCAGTTCAGAATTCTCCACTTCACATTACAACAGTTCCAGCAGTTACAGCCGCAACATCATTTACAGTTACATTTTTATCTGGCAGTCGTGACATATTCTCCATTATTCAGCAGCAGCGGTTTCGATTACTTTACTGCCCATGACCTAGCAGTTACAACTGCTGTAGCAGTGACACATTCCATGATCCATTAGCATCAGCTACATTCCTATTGCATCGTTCGTCTACTTTTTGGGTAAGTGGGGGTATGTTGTTTTATAAACTTTAATCATGCAATTTCTTACATACTTGAAATGAATAATTTGGAAATTTCCCTCACCATGCTCCATTTCTTTCATAGCCCATGCTAGGTTGCATGAAGACATGCAACCACATCAGTTGGGGAGGGGGAACTATATTCAATACATACTCACTACTATCATTCCATTCTTTTCACCACCATCACCCATTTTTCATCTCATTTACTATTCACAAGCATTTCTTTTCCGACAAATCCTTTATTGCATTTTTCTTCATACACATTGATATACATATTGGCATGATTCATAAAGAAAAGGATTTCTTGTGCATAATGATGCTTTCTATGCACATTATTAGCTTATCATTTTCAGTGAGTGTATGGTTAAGTTATTATGCAGCTAGAAAACAGATGACGAAATGAATATTGTTAACACAAGAACCAACATTTTTTACATTCATGGCTGTCACACAAGAACCAACCATAAGGAAAATATCAGTTGTTACTCATGATTTTCACATCATAAAATGAATGTTGTTAACACAAGAACCAACATTCTTTATATTCATGGTTGTCACACAAGAACCAACCATAAGGAAAATGTCAGCTGTTACTCATGCATTTCACATCATGAAATGAATGTTTTTAACACAAGAACCAACATTCTTTATATTCATGGTTATCACACAAGAACCAACCATAAGGAAATGTCAGTTGTTACTCATGTATTTCACACCCCACAAATATTCATTGTTAAAAATATATCATCAATAAAAGCCAAAGTTTAGATGCCAAAAGTTCTTGAGAAGAGTCATACACGGTTGCATGAGGACATGCAACAAGTTCAGTTGGGGAGTATGTTGGGATGCAGAAATGTCCCTTTTTCATCCACTTTATATTTCGTTGTTCCTCACATTTCATCATCCCATTAACCTTTTATCATATCATTTCCATACATATATGTGGGTTTCACCTTATTATTTCCACTTTATTTATTTTTAGTATTATAAGTGAATTTATGATTAAATATTAGAAAATTAACATGTTTTTCACTAATATCTCAAAGTAGGGATGAGCTTTGTAATGTGTAGGAATATGTGAAGGATTAATTCAAAAAAAAGACTTCACATATATCTCCTCCATCATTTCAAGGAGATAGTTATGCAAAGAATATTCCAAGGAGAAGATCATGGAGATTTGGTTGAGAGACATGTGGAGAATTTGTGAAAGATATGTGGAGGATTTGAAGGGATCATATCTTGTAATAATAGGAAAGTAGTTGAGTGGTTGATTGAATAGTGGATCTCTCATTATGAGATGGTTATCTTCTTCTCAAAGAAGTTCATGTATAAAAGAGAGTTCTCTCTCTTCATTTGTTATGGGATATTATCTTAGAATATTTTAGATCTTAGATTGTCTTAGAGAATAGTAGATTGTAGAAGTTAGTCTTGACTTTGTAATATGGAGAAAGGAATTCTTAGATTTTGTTCATAATATTGGTTTTGATTCTTTCATGATTTGCCATTTATTCTTGTGATTTATATTAAGATTGATTGATTATTAATGTGAGCTCACATGTGTTGTCTTTTTGCTCTTCATATGTTGTCTTTCTTTTATGTAATTTACTTTCAGCCGTGTGTTTCATCTTCCAACATTAGATTAGCAATTGCTTGTTTCAGTTTAAGGGGGGTTATATTAGATTAGTCTTAGTTTCACATGGGGTTAGCTTAGTTTAATTTCACTTCAGTCTTGCATATACTTTGCAAGTGCTTCGTAAGCCTACGAACTTCGGATTGACAAATTAAATGGCTGGAAAAATACTACAATGGAATTAAAATGACATTAATTCGGCCCAACAGGTCCTCTGAATGGCCCATCTTCTGAACATCAAAAGGGGAAGAATTATAACCAGGGTCCTCTGATATAAGAGTCTTCTGTTCCTTAGTCTTTGTATCACATTCAATTTCTTTTAATATCTTGAAAGAAGCTTCCTGATGGAAATTCACATCCCGAATTATCTCAATCTGTCCCTCACCATGTAAATATATTATGAATGCTTTAGATGTCTCACTGTATCCCACACAAATTTCCTTCTTTCTTGAAGGTTCCATCTTGGTTGTGTTTTATTTTGTTATGTGAACATATACAGGACACCAAAATATCCTCAGGTGAGAAATGTTTGGCTTCTTACTAATGAACACTGATTTAGGTGTTTTCTCTTCTAGAATGGAATAGAAACTTATGTTCTGAATGTACACTACTGCACTAGTAGCTTCTTCCCATAAATAAGTATACATGTCCTGATCATGTAGCATGGATTTTCTAGCCTCACAAACAGTTCTATTATTTCTCTTTGCAACCCCATTTTGTTCGAGATTGTAAGGAACTGTTAGTTTTTTGCAAATCCCTACATCCCTACAAAACTCATTAAAAACATTGGAATCAAATTCTAATCCATTATCATACCTAAAATCATGGATGTGCATACTTTTATGATTCTTTACTAAGGTTTTATACTCTTGAAACTTACTAAGAGCTTCACTCTTATCTTTAATAAAAGAAATCCAATCCTTTCTAGAGAAATCATCAATAAAGAGTTGATAGTAAAGATACACATTAAGGGAAGGGGATTACATGGGACCACATACATCTGAGGGAAATAAATCTGAAATCTCTTTAAATATAATATGGACTCTAGAAAACTTATTTTTAACATTCTTTCCAAGTTCACAACCCCGACATTCATTATCATTCTAAAAATCAAAACTAGGCATTCCTTTCACCATTCACTGGAAACCAGGTATGGTTATGAAGTGGAGGGAGCCAAGTCTCCTATTCCAAAGATCATATGGTATGATACTATGATGTGCCATAGCTTGTATGCACTTTCCTCAAAATCCCATAATAGTAGAAATATCGATGTTCTGGTTCTTCATCCATAAGAATGGTCGATTCTCCATGAAGATAAATCAGAATCCTTTATGTTCAATAACCAAAAAATGAAAGTAGGTTATTATTCAATCCCAATACATAAGGAATGTCCTCCACATGTAACACATCTCTTGAACTCAACTGGAAATATATAGATCCAACTCCTTGTATCAAATAGGTTGAGTTGTCCCCCAACTCAACCATTCATGCAAACTTCTTACCATTTAGGTTGGACACTGCACCCTTGTACCTTGATATGTGCTTGGATAAACCACTTTCAATCAGAAATGTATCCTCACTTATGATGAGAGTTCTAGAAAGTGTTGATACAACCTAATACTTCCTCCTTGTCTCTTTCTCCTCTGGTGCATCTTTCTTGGAACTTTCTTCTACGACGGTAGAATCATGAAACCTTCCTTCTTTCTTTATCCTTGAATGACGATCTCATGAGAAGTGAACTTATTTGGACAATAAAATAATTGAAGCTTTGATTTGTCAAGATATTTATTGAACTCTTTATTCTTTCAATCAAATAACTTCTTGGGTGTGAATTCATTCATCCCTTCCTTCATTATTTTCACAAGGGAAAGATTCTCCTCTTTACTGCTCACAACCTTTCTTTGGATGCTCCCCTTTCCTTGAATGCAATAATACCATAACCTTTCGAAATTGGGTTTCTATTCTAGCTCATTAACCACATTCAACAATGTCTACCATGAGAATTGGATCCCATCTATGGTAGTTTGAAGAACTCCATCTTGTTATGCCACCACAATGATGTTAGTTGCATGATCATTCACATGTGAAATATTTGTGAATAAATATGTTATGGTCTAATATCTTTCCATATTTAGGTTGCACAACTTTTTATTCCAATAGTTTTTTAAATAGGGGCCTTCTTATCGTAAATGTTCGTTAGTTTTTCAAAACAATCCTTTGTGGTCTTCAATGGAGTGATCGCAAACATGAGATTGTCCTTCACGGAGTCAGATATGACCATGTCATCCTCTGCTTGATTCTTCTTATAGTTGACTCCCCCTGCATTAGTGGTAGAATTCTCTACCATATAGGTCACAAATGTATCAAGATAATGCTCCTAAAGAATACTCAAAACCCTCTCCTTATAGGTGTTGAAGTTGGAAGTACCTTCAAGTTGGTATTCCGATGGGATGGAGATCGATGTTATGGATCCAATATTTTACTCAACTCCTCAAGATCACATAGGATTTAGTTTGCTGCACAAAACTAATATCCTTCATGCGCTATTTTATGATCCATGTTAATGTTTGAGGAAAATTAGAGATACTTGAACTTTAAAATTGTTAGAATATAATCTGTTGGGATTATATATTGTAAATAAATAAATAAATATGAATAGTAGGAAGCCAAAAAGGCTGGGCGGAAGGTGAAACACAACCGTCATATGATTTGTATAAGTATATGCATTAGCAAAGGAATAAATTGAATCGGGAGTTATTACCTATCAGTGGTATCAGAGCTTGGCTATTTGCAATAACTCCTGCCTGCTGCATTTCAGTCCTAGCATTATGCTTGCCAATCCATTGCCATTCTGCCTGCTCCGTCAGTCTGCCAGTCGCATGCATTGTATGCGTTATTCTCTTGGAGACCTGCCTAACCCTAATTTGTAACCACGCTCTCCATTCATCATTCTGTTGTGTGTTCTGCTTGTTATGTGGTGAGAACCATGGAGAGCTGTGAGTTTGAATCTATGCTGCTATTTGTGAGTTTATTCTCTGCTAAAATGTTTGAATTAGCTTAACCCTAATTCTTGGTATACCTAACCCTAATCTGCAGCACCGCTACGTGTAAGAACGCTGGAGACATCCTTTGTTGTTCCAATACCAGACTATTGTACTGAAGGCATATTGTAGCATTCTAGTGATATCCTCCATTTCGTCTTCATTAGTCTTCTTCACATGATCATCATGTGCCGGCCGTGATTGGTTCTCGGGTACCATCAGTTTTTGTCTCAGTTCAACGCCAAATAGTTTCATCGATTTCTCTCGCTTACAACCTTCTCCTTCATCGGTGACCCCTTCGCTGCACTGATCTTTCTGCTGCTACTGCTGATCGCTATGGTGATCTTTTTGGGTAGATTAATGTGCAATTCCTCCGTAACTATGACGATGCCTTGCCTCTCGAGTTGATATCCAATTCCAATCTGTGAAGGGGATGTTTTCGTTACCGGAGTTTCGATGGAGAGAGTTGTGTTGCTCGAAGCGGCATCTCCAGTCATTCTATGTGATGATTTGAATGCAGAATTTCTTGGACCTTTCTTACGGTTTTTAAACCAATAATCCATGTTTTTTGTTCAACGCTTTTTTATATCTAAAGTGATTCTCTGTCGCTCGTCGCGGCTGGGTGACTGCGTGTGATTTTCAAAAAAATCGACAAGTATTTCCTTTTGGACTTCTGTTGCACTACATCTTGTGGTAGCTGGACTTTTTTCTGCACTAATTCCATCCATGGCTTGTTTCGGTTGGTCCCCTTTTGCCTAGATCGATGGAAGGTTGATGAATTGGAGATGAAGCGCTGGTGTGGCTATGTTGAAGACTGAACCTGTGGAGCTTCCTGCGTATTGAAAAATCAATCAAGCCTGTGTTGCTACAGCCTGTTGAAGACTGGATGTATGCTGCATTGAAGAGCTACCATATATGAGCTGCATAGTCTGGTGCGTCTGCCGAATCTATTGCTTGGAAGTGCATAAAACCTCATTTATGCCCTAATTTCTATGTGTGGATTTTTCCGGTAAATTCTGCAAGTATTTGTTTATTTTCATTGAGTGATTGCTATATTGGAACTGTGACTATTGCATTAAAAATTTTCTCCTCTATGAATTGCTGCTATGAATGATATAGCATGGAAGTGCTGCGTTTTCTCCTTTCAATTTGTAGCTGTGCTTTGAAAATAAAGCTGTAACCACCGCATGAGAATATTGTTGGTTAATTTTAGCATAAACTGTATTGTAAAAAGTAGCAGAGACTTAGACCTGCTTCTTTCATATAACTGAGATCTGTGACTGGTGCTAAAAATTTTCTTATGAACTTATTGACAGCATATTAAGATTGTAAATCACCTTGGCAGAGGCTGTAGACCTGTAAGGTTTTTGTTTTACTATTATCTCATTCTTTTTAAGTTCATTATTGTAAATTACACTAGCTGCTGAAAAAAAAATGTAATCTAAAGCATCCGGAGAATCACTTTTCTTTGCTCAAAAAGCAAAGAACCACACCAAAGGAGAAAGCAGCAAGAGAGGCAGAGGGGACAGAAACAACTCCAGAAAAAGATCAAAGTGCAAGCGTTGTGGAAAGACTGGACACACATCAGAGCAGTGCTGGGCTTCATGGGACTCCATCAAAGACAAGAATAACCAGAAGAAAGATGACAATAAAAACCAAGATGCTAGTAAATCTTCTGATTCTGCTCATTGTATTGTTGCACATTGTAATATTGGAATTAATGAAATGACTTCACTTTCATCTTACAAAGATTGTTGGTTGCTTGATACTGGTGCAACATCACACATGACATTTAGAAAAGAATGTTTTGAAGAACTTAATGAAACAATAGATGGCATAGTTTACTTTGCAGATAATTCAAGTCTTAAACCAAAGGGAATGGGAACCATTTGACTGAAGATGCCTGGATTCCCTGATTTCTTGTTGAAGAATGTTCTCTATCTTCCAGAGTTGCAGAGAAGCCTGCTGTCCTTGGTGGAGATTCGACAGCGAGGCCATTCCATCCACATGTTTGATGGAATTGTAGAAATAAGAAAGTCCTCTGACAACCAAGTCATCATGACTGGATACAAACATGGGAAGATGCTAAAGCTAAAGGGTTCATCTGCAAGAGTTCAGAACTATGCCTACCTCTCTTAGCATGGAGAAGGTAATTTGTCATCTAGTTCATTGTGGCATGCAAGATTTGGTCATCTAAATTATAACAGTCTTTGTTTGTTGCGAAAGAATGGTGTATTTGGTTTGCCCGCCATTCCTAAAGAGAAAAACAAATGTGATGCATGTATATTAGGGAAACATAGTAAGCTGCCATTCCATGAATCTAATTTCAGAGCAAGTAGGAAATTAGAATTAGTGCATTATGATTTATGTGGCCCAATGCCAACTCCTTCTGCAAATGGGAATAAGTATTTTATGACATTTGTTGATGACTACTCAAGAATGTGCTGGATTTACTGTTTAAAAACAAAATCAGAAGCATTTCAAACATTCAAAGACTTTCATGCATTGATAGAAAAACAAGCACAATAAAAAATTTGTACACTTCGTACTGATAATGGGAAAGAATACACTTCAAATGCTTTTGAAAATTATCTTCTCCAACATGGAATTGCACATCATACTACAGTTCCCTACAATCCTCAACAAAATGGTGTAGCAGAAAGAATGAATAGAACCATAATGAATATGGTTCGCTCAATGATGTTTTTCAAGAATGTAAAACTAATGTTTTGGGGTGATGCAGTGAAATGTACAGCCTATTTGAGAAACAAAAGTCCCTCAAATGCTCTTGATAACAAGACGCCACATGAAATGTGGTTTGGCCACCTCCCTTCAGTCAGGCATCTCAGATTTTTTGGTTCCACCTGTTATGCCTTGATTCCAAAGGAGCAAAGAAACAAGCTTGGTGCTCGAAGAAGAAAATGTATTTTCCTCGGGTACGAAGAATACTCCAAGGCATACTGTCTGTATGATGAGGTAAACAAGAAGTTTTTTATTTCCAGATATGTCATTTTTCTTGAAACTAATAAAAATGACCAGTCCATTGAGAGACAGCTTGATCATTTTGAAAGTTATCCTCATCCAAAGACATATTCTGAAAAAGAATATGAAATTCCAAACCTTGAAGGGGGGATTCCTATTTTGGATCAACCTTTGGAATTTCCATATGAAGCACCAACTCCCCCGCATGAAGAAGTTCCTGCTACTTCACCTGATCAAGAGATTCAACTAGATGATGTGATTGAGAGAATTGAAAGAATCTCAATCAATGATGAAGCACCACCAGCTGATCAAATAGGACCATCATGGAAGATTCCTAAATGGGCCACAAACACACTTGAAAGTGTCCATCCGAATGATGTTGGAAAGACGGGAACAGGAAGTTCAAAAAGACATGGAGGAGAAGCAGATAATTCAGGTGATGACATGGATGTATCATTTGATTGTGAATTTAATTTATCTGCTAAATTTGAACCAACTTCCTTTGAAGAATCTTCTACTCGAGATGAGTGGAAAGAAGCTATGCAGAATGAGTATGATGCACTCATGAAGAATGGAACTTGGAAGCTAGTTGACCCTCCAGTTGGAACCAAACCAATTGGCTACAAGTGGGTGTACAAGAACAAATATAGATCAGATGGCTCACTTGACAAGCACAAAGTGAGGCTTGTAGAAAAAGGCTATGCATAGAAGGAAGGAATTGACTATGAAGAAACATTTTCTCCTACAACAAAATGGGCTACCATCCATACCTTACTCTCTTTAGCTGCTCAGAAAGGGTGGAAAGTTCATCAGATGGATGTGAAGACTGCTTTCTTGAATGGAGACTTGAAAGAGAATGCCTTCATGTCTCAGCTAGAAGCCTTTGTTGTGAAAGGAAAAGAACAAAAGGTATGCAAGCTTGTAAAATCCTTGTATGGCCTAAAACAAGCGCCTCGCGCATGGTATGAAAAGTTAACCGAGCATCTTTTGAAGTTAAATTTCGAACATTTTGATCTTGATGATGCAACATTGTTTATAAATAAAGTTGGAAGATCTGTTGTGTATCTTGTGGTGTATGTAGATGATCTTTTGATGACAGGGAATAATGAGAGCTATATATCATCCATAAAGAAAGATTTGAAAAATATCTTTGAAATGATTGATATGGGACATCTCCACTATTACTTAGGAATTGAAGTCACTCAACATCCTAAGTACATATTCCTATCTCAGAAGAAATATGTTGGAGAACTACTAAACAAATTTTGCATGACAGAATGCAACCCTATTTCTACTCCAATGGAATAGAAAATGAAGCTCACATCAAGCGAAGGAAAAGAATTTGAAGATGCGACCAAGTATTGACAACTTGTAGGGAGTCTTATCTACCTTACAACAACTAGACTAGATATTTCTTATGTTGTTGGAATACTTTCAAGGTTCATGCATAAACCTTGTGAAGGACACTGGTCAGCTGCAAAGAGGGTTCTAAGATACTTGAAGGGGACTCAAGACGTTGGACTCAAGTACTCTAAAGTGGATGACTTCAAAATTATTGGGTACTCAGACTCGGATTTTGATGGCGATAAGGAGACAGGAGTATCAACTTTTGGATACACTATGAGTCTTGGATCAGCAGTTGTCTCATGGAGATCACGCAAACAACCAGTTCCAGTAGATTCAACAATAGAAGCAGAATATGTGGCTGGAGCTGAAGCAATGAAAGAAATCGTATGGCTCAGGAAGATACTTGAAGATTTGCAAGAAAAACAAGAAAATTCCACTCCATTATTGGTCGACAATACTTCTGCAATCAAGATGGCTAAGAATCCTAGATTCCATGGTCAAACCAAATACATCAACACAAAGTATCATTTGATTCGACATCATGTAGAGGCCAAGACAGTCCATCTTCAACATTGTTCCACAAATGATCAAGTTGTAGACATCTTCACCGCAGCGCTTGGACGAGAAAAGTTTGAAAGATTCAGAAACACGCTCGGACTTATGAACACCCCTTCAAATTAAGAGGGGGATTGTTAGAATATAATCCATCGGGATTATATATTGTAAATAAATAAATAAATCTGAATAGTAGGAAGCCAAAAAGGCTAGGCGGAAGGTGAAACACAACCGTCATATGATTTGTATAAGTATATGCATTAGCAAAGGAATAAATTGAATCGGGAGTTATTACCTATCAAAAACTTTTCTTAATCAATCACTGCATTTATGAATCTCATAAAATAAATCAACCATATAAATCATTAATTCATAAGAGACAAAATATTCCCTGGGAAAACCATCTAATTAAAGAGGATGAAAAACAAAACAATTATTTGAGTATGATAGATAGATTGAAAAATAATGGTTTACAACACATTAGAAGATTTCCCTATAATAGATATCACCTCATTAGTAATGAAGAGATATCCACATTAACACTACAATAAACTTTCCAAGTACCCAATACTTTAATAATAATTAAAAACACCTATCATGCACTAGGTAATGAATATAAATATCAAGAATGATATTGGGAGAATCAACATACTCAATAGACAAGGAGAAGCATCAACCAGGAGAATGAACCTCCCGCCATGCAAACATTAGCACCCTACTAGAACTTGTGTCAAGTTGGCACATATGATTCTCCACCATGCACAAGATGTGTGACCTTCCTTCCATAATTAGATTTAATTGAATGTCAGCTTCTTTTAAATAAATGTATTTTAAGTTGAATTGAACACAACCTTTAACTGGATGCATGATCACAAAGCTAGAAGGATAACTAAGAGTCATAGGGCTTCACTCTTAGTGTCATCCATGCAAATTATTCAATTTAGTATTTGTATATTTTGCATGGATCTCAGAGAGATTTCTTATTTAGGTGAAACATTATTTATTGACAACAGAGACTTTACTCAAGCATTTACAATTCGAGTTCACTAGATGCATGCATAGGAAATTAGAATTCATTTTCTATCTTTATGTTTATCTCTTGATCATTTATTATTTATTGCATGGTACGTAAATGTATTTACTAATTATCCATCTTATCATATCATACTCAAAATAATTGTCGCATATATTGATGAGGATATATATAGTACTACACAAGTACCGACATGATACAAAACAAGTCTTGGAGAATGATTCCTGATGATGTACAATAAGCAATAAGTAGTTTGTAGGCAGTAAGGTAGAACAAGACAATGGTTATATGAGCATGAACCATGTGCCCAATAGTAAAGATGCTAATCCCCTCAGCAAGTATATGAACACACCATAATTCATATATACGCATTCGAGGGCTAGTTCATTGCTAAGATGCATGGAGGATAAAGAACCCCCACTCATTAGGATTATTAATTAAACCTCCCTTGACCATCATAGTATATTTTTATTTTTCCTATATTAGGAGGCCATTGTCACTTCAGTAGTGCCATGGAGGCCTCATATTGGGCCCACCTAACACTCAATGCACCTATTTGCATGAGTTTAATAGATCCAGGGACTAATCCCTATAATTTAGGAACCAAATCTAAGTGACACGAGCATTCACCAGGAGTTGACCCTAGTTGATGTTGAATTATGTTCAGTTATGTTATGATTCCCATCAATTAGTTCACTTTTTGTCATCTTCGCACTAGTTTACATGATTTAAGGGAGGTTGGGAACCATTTCTCACCTAACTGAGTCAGTTAACTATTTGTGAACTGATTCGATTATCAGGAGTTGCATAGTGAGCTCTAGTGGTGATTTCCCACATCGAGTTGGCTCCAAATTCAGTCCAGGATGGTATATTTTAATACTACCTAAGGAATTGAAATTATCCTATTTTAACACCATTGTATTACATAAAGGTTCACTACTACATTTCGACCTAAAATCTGATGGCATTCATGTCATATTTTCGACACTTCCCTATCGCATGTACGACACTTTGGTTTTTTTATAAGTGTCAGAAACTTGTCGTCGGTTATCTGACACCTAAGTAACCGTCTGTTAAGTGACACCTAAGTAACCGTCGGTTTAATGTACATCGTCGGTTATCCGACACTTATTAAGCGACGGTGACGAAATTTTTTAACAACATTTACACCTACAGGCGTCGCTTAACTGACAGGACATAGGCATCACTTAACCGACAGATCCAGGCGTCGCTTAAGCGACGGTAGTCAATTTTTTTTAAAAAAAATAACCTTTATTCCGTCGTTTAATCAACGGATATAGCCTTCATTTCGTCGGTAAATCGACAGTTATAGGCGTCGCTTAACCGACGCCTCTGTGTATTTTAAAAAAAAATACAAAAGCATGTTCAAAGGGGCATTCCATCATCACAGAAACTTCTAAGAAACATGACGCTACTTTTTTCGTGGCATAAAATGGCACAGTAACTGAACCAGATTTTACTCCACCATTGCCTTCAAATTCATTGACATCTATTTGGTTATATTGTACCGAGTCTCCCAAAACCATTAACAACCAAATTCTGCGTTCAGTTGTTACATTGTGCAAAGTGATGTGCATGGTTATTCCTAGAGGCACACCTATAACAAATTTAAGAGGATGCTCGTAACTATTGTCTGGAACAACCAAAACTGCTCTAATCTCTTTAAGTTCTTCATTGAGTGGTATGGATTCAAGGAAAAAATGTTTAGGTAATTCCTGAACAAGTTTCAAGAGACATGATGAATTTGGATTTCCATCACAAAGTTGTTTCTTAGCTCGCTCTAAAATCTCAGAATGCTCCAATCCAAGTCCTTCATAGAGTAGCTCAGCAGAAGAAACTAAAGACTTCAATCTGGTGAATATCCGAGAATGTACATTTAGTCCTGTCACAGAAAACCTCAACATATAACTGAGGGCATTAAGCTCAATTATCCGCAGCTCTTGTTCTTCACCTAAACCCAAAAAGCAGTCCACCATTCTTCTTAATGCTTTGTCTAATTGTTGCAGTAAGCATTCTAATGAATTTATTCCAGAATAACATGTATTTTGGCGGCTTCCAGGTGTCATGTTGGCCCACAGTTTTGCTAAAAACTGAATTGAATATATATAGAGAGAAGAAAAGGCTATCACAGAGCTAGGCCCTTCAAGATTTCTTTGAATTTTTCCCAGGTCCTCCCTGCACTCACTGTTCCAATCAAATGAAAGTTAGCGGTAAAATATATGCCATGCAAAGAGAAAACAGAGGAACGAAAACTAATTTTATATAATCTGTATCTGTTCTACTCAATATTGCATGAATAATCATGATGCAATAGGCAGACAAAACTGACATTAATGTTTGCATTTTCATAAATTCACACTCTTATGCAAGCTTCAACACAATCGAGATTCAAGAAGTAATAAAGCAGCGAGGCACAAGGAAAAGGATAAAAATTATTTCATGGATGGAAGTATATTTTGCACCTAATAATAATGTATCTCCTAACATTCATGGTATAAGTAGTCTAAAAGACAGAATGCACTAAGGAGACAAACCAAAGAAAGATTCTCACCTCAAAGTCTTTAGGACGCCAACTTATAATGACTTCTGTTTAATTAAAGGCCAGGTCCCAACAACCACCCTGACAATATTTTTAGCTGTATGTATGATCTCACTTTCACATGAAGAATTTTGTTTATGTTGTCTCATTTCAGGTGCATCAATGTCCTTTGCCAATGTCTCACAATGTTTTAACAAATTATTTGGAAATCCATCCCCCATATCTAAAACTGTGAACCATGGTCTTGTATTATTTGTTTCACCTCTAAAGTTTTGGCATATCTCCTTTCCCTCATTCTGATCTGGAACTTCTGACCTTGATGTAAGCAAGCTTTCATTATTGTTGTTTATTGAACTTTTCTGCCAATCTCCTGATGGTGGACTCTGCATTTTTACAGTTACAGTTGATCCCAGAGCACTAATGAACTTTCCATGGAAATAATTCGCATACAAAACCACTTTTTTGGGGATTTGAAAGCGGATTCCCACATTTGATATTTCTGCTGCCAACATCATGATCAATAATGCTGCTACTTGTGGCTAATCCAATCCTAAATATTCATTTGAATACGCTGTTATATGCAGTCACTGATAGTATATTAGCATTTGAGAACATTTTCTGGCTCTTAATACACAACCTTCATCTTAACCAAAACTAAGTTGTCCACTCCTTTTCTCTAAAAAGGATCTGCAGGGGAAAATAAGCAGCAAAACTAACAGAAAAAGATTGCAAAGAATAACCTCCAACCAGTAGCAAATTTGTTAGGGAAAACTATCCCACTCTATGGAAAGAATTTAGAATCCAATGAAAGTCAATGATTTCTAACGATGCTATTAGAATCAATGATGCACAATTTACTAAAGCAGGGATCAATGGGACATACAAGGCTATCAAATGTAGAAGGCGAAGCAGTCAACTGGCATCCTTGTAAAAGTTCTCCTTTTGCAGATTTCAAAATTTTCTTTTATTAAAAACAACAGATAGCTGCATGAGATTCAAAATTTGTGCTAGTGCATGACACTCTAATTAACAATGTAACAGCCATCAATCAATGTAGTACATATTTCAACAACATTAGCCACACAACAAACAAATGATTTACAAGAAGCATTGTTAACACTTCAAAATTCCCAGGTCACTTCTTGCAGCTCAATTATAATGGATGGATATATTAAGCTGAACATCAAAGCAGAAAAATGTCCATGCAAAAGTGCAAGAAGGCATACATGAGGTATTATTAGATCTTCCTTCACATACAAAATATTTTCCACCGAGGCTATCTGAATCTCTCTGAACTCAGATGCCAGTTGTTGCTGAACAGCTCGCATGAAATCAGCCATCGTATCTCCTTTGTGGACCTGGGCACACAAATATGGAAGTTAGGAAAGGAAAAAGCTCCAGATTTACAACGAATCTTGCAGAGTAGTATTTTTCAATCAGGTCTTAATGCACAAAGATATAATTAAAAAATACACTAGAACAACAAATTGATATCCAAGCACCAGGAGATTCATTTTAAGTGTGTTGCATTCAAGAAAACCTAAAAATAAATGTATTGTAGTAAATATTGAAAGACGTTGAAGAATGAGAAAGAGCTAGATCAGAAGCCAATTCATAGCTGCACATGCTTCACTCATCGTGTACTGTGAAATATAAGCAGGAAATATATGCAAGAAAAAAAATATAAATACAGTAGATTTCAAAGGTGAAACTGAAGCAGAGGTGTTATTCATCACAGTGGAGATATCTGTCATCATCATTAATCACCAGGCATCCAAGTTCATCTTGAATAAACTAGATTATGGAATAACATTGTAAAGCGGTGCAAAAGCCTTTTTGTCAGTGAAAAAGTATATTTATGCACAATTGAAAACTCTCCAACCCAACCATCCACTTAAGGCTTTAACCCACAAGTCTGCCCAAATGTGAAAACCTCTCCTGCTAAAAAAGGAATTAAATCAATGTAGTCCTCAGCCTTATCCATCGAACTTGAAGAACACCTAGTAAACCAAGTTCTGAAGGTAGAGGATGCGAGGTTTGCTTACACTGATGATGCTCTTGTTCTTGTAGCTCGCATTCTTATTATAAGGACATCCCATGGGGGCTTCACTTGTTGACCAATATCCTAGCACGTTAGTTCATATTGCGAGTTTTAAAATTGTCCAAAATCGAACCAATATATTGCAGGTATTGGGGGGGTTGAGGGGTTTAAGGTGGGGGGATATGGTGGTTTATAAGGATTGGGGTATAAAAAAGGAGCGGGGGATAGGTTTTAAGTATTGGGAGGGGGTTTCAACAAAAATAGTATTGGTCAATATCTATCGAAATTAAGGGTATTATTTAATATCCCACGATTGCACATGCTATTTGAGAGGTTCACTGAGTGAAGACCCCGTGGGACATCCACAGGGTCCAGTTTGGGAGATGACTCCTTAAGACTCAAAATCTGCAAAGGCTATGCTGGTTTTATTGTTGAGAAAGTGAAAGCTACATATTCAGGGTGCTTAGATATCCAAGAATTTTGTGCAAGTCTTCCATCCCTATTTCATTTGGAAGTTCTTCTCATGGATTTTCATTCTTCAAATGCATTTGAAAAAATCAAAATGGCAGAGAATATTTTTTCTACCCTCAGCAATGTAAGTTGTCCTCCAGTGGAACTTAATAGCACACAATTGGTTTGCTGGTCTTTGCTAATTTCAAGTCTGATGTTGATTTTTCGGCACATGATTCTCCACTCTACAACCTTCCCATCCTGGTTGATGTTCAATATAAGAAATAAGTTAATATAGATTACACAAGGAGGAACTTTTCACCTTCCCACAGGAACAGGCTATTTAGAATCATGGGTATATCATGTGGTACAAAGTGTTATAAATGTGAATGAGGGAGTCATAGATTAGATACAAAATAGGAAAGAATTTCATATCTGGTCAGTGGTACTTGTTGATGCACAGTTGTCATTGATGCCAAAGGAACCATTAATAACAAAGGTCAGGATGAGGGCAAAAGTAAGATCAGCAAGAGTGATGATATAGCTGCCAGTTTGAAGAAGTATATATGAAGTCATTAACAGACCAGCCAAGCTCAACAAGGTAAAGGTATTTGGTAAAGGTACTTCACCTACAGGAGATGCATCAGAGGTGGTAGCTAAAGATGATATATAGCAGGTGGCTTGAAGACTTACAGAAGCAAGCCTCATTAATATTTATGTAGACATGGTCGCTCTAGCAGAGATAGAGGTATCAGTCAGTTTAGCAGCTCTGATACCTTTGGTGGAAAAGATAAAATGTCCTAGTGCCAGGATTGACTATTTAAGGGCTTAAAGGACAGTGTGAGCTTGTGGAATGTCCATCTAGACTCGACTGTGCCAGCATACCTGTGAAGACATTGATCAAATATGCTTAGTATCTTTGTGAAGCCTAATCCAAAGCTTGAAGCCAGCCCTAATCTGAAGGTTGAAAACTATAGAATGATATTTTCCAGCTGTGATAGCTCCCCTGTATGGCCAAAATAAACATTACGGCGCAGAATTCTGCTAAAACTTATGAAGTATTCAATTTCAAGCAACTTGTCTCTTCCCAATTCAGGACTCCATGGAAAAGCACCAGCTTCCTTAACATCAATATCTGATAGAGTGATCCAGCCAAGTACAAAACAATATATTTCAAGTATAAGCTCATGCACTTGGGTTTTGATGCCGAGCAGACATGAAGACAAATAAGAGAAAGAACATGAAGAAGGAATCTGATGCACATGTAGTAGGTCTCCAATAGCCACAAATGAGGAAGATTCAATGCTCATGTTGTAATTCCAAATAAAAACAAATTTAGGGGTTTAATACATTTTTGTTAAGGAATCTAGGATGGTAACTCATGGTCTTCTCTGTGTAAAAAGATACCATCCTCTCTCTGTGTAATGGGGGGAATAAAGGGATTGGGTACAATCAGAGTAGCCATACATCTAGAGGAGCTATGCAAGCAAGCTAGAGATCATTGTAACTTGGAAGAACACCATAGTTTGGGCCTGTGTACCAATTAAGAATGATGGGTTTTCATGATTTTCCTATAGAGATTAGGGGCAAGATAGATAATTGCTGATTTATTTCCAATTTGGAAACTGTCTATGTTGTTTTTCCTATGAGTATATTGATGAGCAAATGAATGTATTGACTGTGTTTATAATGCAAAAGGCTAGGTATTCTTGATGAATTTTTGATTTGCTAGAATTAGGTGTAAAATCTCTCTTAATTATCCATTATACTATTGTGATGCACAATGTATTTATCAGTTATTTTTAACCCCTTTCCAGATATTGGGAGGCTTTATTCTCACTGTTCTATGAGGCATAAAAACATAGTGCTATGCAAACTAAAGGTGTTTGTGTCAATTTATAGTCTGCCCATATGCATACCTGAGGAATTGAGTTTTTTGTCGAGCTTCATTTTTTATAGGCTAGATGGCTAAATAGTCAACTGATACACTCCCCAAAGACAAATACAACAATATTGGAATAAGAGGAGAGAAGAATAGTTAGCATAACAAAAGAAGCAAGAAGACGCTACAAAACATAGGAAAGGCTGCCCTTAAGGCTCTACGAGTCATACAGGTCAAGGTTGGTGAAGAGGAAATAAAGAGAAGAAATTTGGGGCGACAAAAAACAACAGTATAATGAATCTAAAATGAATCTAAAATAATCAATAAACATCAATTTTGTTTAACCTTGGTTTGTACACTTATTATTCGTAAAACAACCTTCAAAGGGGCATTTTGAGGCATATTTTCACACAACGGCCCTAAAAGTGGCAAAACACATTCACCTACAACAAATATGGGCACTTCTTTGGGTGACTTTCATGAGGAACAACCATGGATCATAAAAAATATGGACTGTCATGAGCATAATCAATCACCTATAGTAGTCCTGGGCACACCTACATGGATTATGGGCACTTTTCAACCCCAAAACAGTCTCATACAACTATGAAGAAGAAAAAATCCAAACAAATTGAGCATGTAACAGCCTCTAATAATCAATATTGTGTGTGAACAGCAGTAGGAGAAGTGTGTGAACTTGTTATGAGGCATGCCTTATCCATCGAACTTGAAGAACACCTAGTAAATCAAGTTCTGAAGGTAGAGGATGGGAGGTTGTCCTTGTCAACATTTTAATAAAATTATACTCTCTCTCTCTCAATGATATGATAGCTAACCTTAAAATCGTTTCTTCATCTGGCATTGACATAAGTGCCCTAAGTCCTCCACAACGACTGTGACCAATAACTAATATATGCTCAACCTGTTCATGCAACATTCTACATAATGTAAGAAACCAATTTGGTAAACCTGCCAAATCAACAATTGAGAAGCATCAATTTATGAGACCATGTATAAAAATAATTATCAAGAAAAATAGAGAAGCAACTGAAATGAAGTATCCTTCAAAAGTCCGTTGTTAAGGAACAGAGTCTTTCCTTGAGAGAGAGAACGGAAAATTTCAATGCAGCACTAGTTCCAGAAATGTCATTTTACATGGGATTCTACAAAGTCATTGCATGATGACTACAACATATGCTTCAATGTTATTCCTAGGAAAATGTTTAAAATACCTATGAACCTTCAACTCAAGTAACTATACCCTACCAGCCCCTTGCTGATTAAGAACACGGAATGCATTGATGTCATTGAGTTTTGGATGATGTCCATAAAAGTAAGCTAGTGCTATAGTCACTGCCTCCCTGTCAACATTTTCATCATCAATTTGTAACATGACTACTGGAGCACCAGCTTCTTTCCATGGACCTTGAAGCATGTGCCTGCATTACAAGAAACAAATTACTGAATTAGACAATAATATTTTAAAAGTGATCATGGACTAAAGAAGAGATTAAAAAATTAGATACAGTTAACTCTGATACAACTTTAATGAACTAAACTGTTTATTAACTGAGCCATCACAAAAATACAGGGCAAGAGTCCATAACTATAATGTCCAAAGAACAGAAATAATATTTAATAAGAATGAATGAGATAATGATGATTTAAAAGTATTCAAAAGGAGTCCTTATATAGTGATGCAACCCTAGGTCATAAATGTAATTTATGTTAATTAAATAGCAGTTATTCTCAACTGCCAAATCCAGAATAAATAAATAATTGTTGTCAAATTTCAATATTCTTATTGCAGATTCTTGGAGTAATCTATCCTATAACAGAAAAGTAGAGTGAAGAGTTTTGACTTGTTTCATATATACAGTTCATTGATATATTAGTTGGCATAACCTTATGCCCAAGAGGTGGCATGACCAGTAGAGAGACATACTTGTAACATATATACACCTAAAAATGTTTTTAGGTTGTCTGTCAGGTTTTTTACGAAACACTTCTGATGGACACCTCCAAGCAGCATCTATTCAATCTGAGATATTGTAATGGGTAGACACACCTCACAAGCAATGGAAGCTTCAGCAGCTGCTGCAACAAGGGGGTATATGTTCCGCCAGAGTTTCCCTGGAATGGCAACAGGCACCACCAGCAATAAATAGTCCCCTTGCGAAAGCACACTCCCACAAGAGGTAAACATGACACTTGGTAAATCAAACCATAGTGGGGCCAATAACAACACCACGCTTTCACTATCACTTGTTTGGTATAGGATATTACCTGAAGACACTATTGATTCATTACAAAGACTTGGGTAGACTGTCATCTATGGAGAGTGTCTGAAATTGCAGAGGAAACAGTCACCATTTATTGGTGAGTTGTGAGAGCCTTGTAGTGGTTACTTGTTGAGGAAGGGCATAATCTCAGTAGTCTTCTCATTTTTTTTATATACAAGCTGTTACAGGATTTCATGGACTGAGTTGTGGCCACATAGGAAGATACCCTACTTCCATCATTTCCAGAAATCGTGGGTACCATCCTCTCAGCGTTTTGACTGTCATACTGTGTTAATTTATTGGGATGAAGTTTCTTTCCAGCTGGGCATGATCATTGGGTATGAAGACTGTATATTGAGGAGAAATTGTGGTCTTATGAACCAAAAAGAAGTTCTGCCCTACAAACTCAGTCACTTAAGTGTTCAGCACAGCCATTAATTTGCTATGTTCAGGAAATGACCAGGTTTTAGGGTTAATTAAAAGTCTGATTATGTTTTGTTACTGCTGATAAATATCACTGTATTCTCACTTTACAATGATGCCCATTTTTGGTAATGAACCCTTGCTAAAGAATTAATTTGCTACTGTTGTTATTTCATGAATGTTGAATGGACTGTTCATATAATGTGTATGTGCATCACTCCATAGTGAGAATATGAAATATTAAATGCATTAATAAGCAGCAAGGCAGTTGATCAAAGATTAAACCATACCACACCTCCAGTAGAGGGTCACTTCAGCAGTCCATATTGGTAATAAAAGAGGGTTCTATGAGGATACACAAATAAGAGAAAACATAACAGAGTACTGTACAGGAACCTGAAGCCAGCATATACCTAGTTCATCACCGAAAATCTTAATGAAGTTAAGGAATCATTCAGGAAAAATATCAGCCAATTTGACTTAGAAAAGCATATTTGGAAGACTTTTTATTGAGTGGAAATCCTTTCAAGCACATAAATGAAAGCTTGTTGTTTGAAACAAAACACAGGCAGCTTGATGACTCATCAAAATTTTCTGCTTTAATGATATCCTGGAGCGCATTTTCCACTCAGTCATCAATTCAGATCAATAAAAAAGAAACATATTTTGGATCACAAGACCCTCAGACCTATTTCTGATCTATCTGTGTTTGAAAGTCTCATCTCATGTCTCCTATCTCCAATATCTCGAAAGTATATTTCTATTGCCCATTCTAGATATGGCAGTGAGGCTGCAATATTGTGAAGGATAGCAGCCTTGAGAAAGTCTCATCTCATGTCTCTTGTCTCCAATATCTCGAAATTATATTTCTATTGCCCATTCTAGATATGGCAGTAAGGCTGCAATATTGTGAAGGATAGCCATGACTGTGTCCCAAATAGGTTACTTGAAACTTTTTTTGCAAAGTAGGATCTAGATTAGGTTATATGTTTACACCCCTAGTAAACATCTTGCAGCCTCTGGTCCATCTTCCAAATGCGTACCTGGTTTAGATTTGTTACTTTTACATCCTAGAGTCACTAGATTAACTTTTACTTGTTTAGTCATTGACTGTTGTCTCGCAAGGAAGAACAACACACTCTTGATTAGTAAAAGTCTACAACGTAATCAATAAGAAATATCTCAGCTAAAAGACCATACCACAGCAGTGAGCCAACCAAATTAACATCCAACCTCTAATATAATATATGCAGTGAAACTTCCAAAGGGAGCTAAGAAGTTACATTATTTTAGGATGTCTTCAAAGTAACCATTGCCTTTACATACACAATTTAGAGGAAACAAATCATCCAATAATCTTTTCTTCTTTTATTATTTGCACTAATCTGATTCTTGGTGATATATGGGATTAATGAAAGTGCAATAACATACTCAAACAAGAGAAAAGGAGTATTGTTTGAGAAAATATAATCCAATCTTCTTGTTTAATTGGTACTGAAAAAATAATCTAAGTGATGCAAGTAATTGTCCTAGGCCAAAAAGCAAGGCTAATGATAACAACATGATTTAGATGTAAAAGAAAGAAAGAACGAGTTTCCCTTTAGAAATCATACATCATGATATATGATTGTGTGAAGTTAACAATGTCCTAAAGAGTAGGTTCCATTTATGTTGATTCAAACAATTCACTTACCCTTCAACAAAGAACAATCTTCTTGACAAGCTTTAGAAGCCAAAAAGACAATCAGGAGATCATTCCAAGCTTCTCAAGGACTTTTAAAAAATTTCCACAGTTTCTTCAGAGATGAAAGCAGGTAGCAATTCAACCTCAATGCCCTGGATATTCAAAGAGTCCAACAATGAATTCATTCAAATACAGAGCTACATAAACTTGCAAAGACAGTATTAATACTTTCAAAATATCACTGAGGTCACTCTGCATTTTAGAATACAGTGGCAACTCACAAACTAGAAAAGTAAAAGATGAAATGAACTCGTTTTCTCTGTCTCCCTCTATTTGTACTAACAATGATGCAGGGATATGAATGATTATTAATTAATAGAATAGATGTCTCTGCATAATCGATGTTGGAAGAAAATAGCAATACAAAATTGGAGGGAAGAATATCGAGGTTATGGCTGGAAAACACATGATACATGGTGTGGACTAGATAACATAAAATTGTTCGATCATCAATTCAATAACAAGGTAAAGAATATGGCTACAGTATGAATTTTAAACAAAAGTCATGCTAGCATCTAATATGACAGTTGCATCCAAATAAAAATCTACACGAAACAATACCTTATATATGCCTGACAGAGATGTAGCTTCAATGAGGTTCGGAAGGGTAATAAATAATGTGCAGCAACTTTCACCCTCTCTATAGGGTAATTGATCCACTAGCTTCCCAACAATATCTATGTTCATAGAGGCTCTCCACAAAAGTAGTCCCAATAGATGTTCCCAAGAATATCATGAGACCCACTTGGGTCCTCCCTTTGATTAAATACATGGATCTAAAAAATGCTGCCAAGCCCTGGAAATCTTCGAAGATGGAAATCACATTGGCCAAATTGCAGATAATCAAAGTGTGTGCAAACAGCACAGAAAAAATTACGCCTAGCCAAACACAGCATAGATAGCACAGCTTGAACAAAACCCCGTCTAAACCACCACATTCACCAGAATCACAAGCAGAAGGAGAAAAGCAGCAATGCATCCAACAATGGCGATACATACCCAGAAATAAGTTAGTATGACACGTTTCCAGATCCTGCGAATCATGGTAAGAAGCTTTGCAATTGTAAGTTTCTTGCCTGCATACGATCCAGCCATGGAATGCACTATTGCAGCTTTTGCAAATAGCCAAAGGGTAAACAAGAAAGGGAAGCAAAAATTCAATGAAATAACACTCTCAGATCATTTTCGGCACACGAGTTTAGTAAGATGGATCTTAGGCAGCCCAAATGACTCTGCCACTAATCTAAACCTAAAAGACAGTTTTTCAACCATTGATTGCTCTACAAAGGAATTTGAGAGAAGGATTGCAGATACAGGGCAGATGAATAGTGCTGCAATTACCAGGAATCCTGTGGAATTGAAGCGAAGGATTCTAATGGTTTCCCTCAAGATATCCAATGAACTCAGAGAGTTGAAGCGCTGCTCCATGTTTGAGCTCTTAGAGAGTCTGTTGGAAAATAGAAGATGGCATTTTGTTCCATTATCTCCAATGCTATTTTGTATCCCTGATTCTTCTTCCAATGAAGAACTTGGAAGATGTAAAGCATCGAGTTCAATGGTCTCATCACAGCGAGCCATTGCTAGATAATTCTTCAAGCCGTTTCTGCAGTACACATTGGTGGGTTTTCGTTTTTAAGCATTGAAATATAAACCCAGTTGAGATCTTCGGTAGATCTGTATTGGGGGTGCTATTATGAATACGTACGGATGGCCTACCGTGTACAGCTATACATTTGCAATTGTGGGCAAAACGGAAATTTTATTTTTCATAGGAATCCAAATGAATTGGGACTTGAAACGTCTATACCTTGATTTGGAGATCATCCACAGCAGTGTGTCATTGAAGCCCTTGAAGGTCTGCCTATTTGAGACTAGCAATTCCCATTATATCAAGTTCAGACAAGTTGGGCACGTTTGATTGAGGATGCTCATGGACTTGTCGGCATTTGATGGAGGTTCTTGCTGCATGGGAAATGGACAAAATGTGTTAAGGCTATCCAATGACCTTTGGATTTACTAGTTTTGAAAGAAGTCTTTCATGGAGGTTTGTTAAAGCTCGTGTTCACATTCATTGTGTTGGAGATTGATTATTCTAATCCATACTAGGTCTGCTATAAAAATAAATTCTAATCATAGAGTTGAAAATGGGAGTTTTGATACAAGAATACTGAACTGATAAAGCTTGACACATGGATCCAGCTATCAATGGTGATGTCAAAAAGAATTGAAAATTCAATAAAATTCCAAATAGGTTTGTGGGTCTGAAGCTCCTATCTGCTTTTAACGTTTGTCCTCAGACTTCTGCTGGTCCTCCACTTCTTCCTCCGTTTCTTGGGTGCTTGGCAATGGTGAGAGTGGCCCCATAGACATTTGAAAATGGTAAATGAGAAAAGGGGTTTGAATTATAAGATCTGACATTCAATACGACCAATGTATGTCACCACGATAGCACAAATCACATCAAAGGGCTTTGTATTCCTTTTTCCACAAAGGATAAAGTAGCGAAGGGCCCTCCCTTTGAATTGGGCTGTTTTTATATAATGGGTAACTTTGCATCTTCTCCCTCTGGAGGTTTTCAACATTTTCTAAGAAACATTGGCTAGTATATCTATGGAATTTTTCTAGTCTAACTCTGTGTGCCCAACATTTGACACATTAATTGTGGTGTGTTTGCTTCACTAGTCTATTGTTAGTTTGTTAAACCTTGATGTTTAATTTAAAGAATCTCATAGTAAGAACCAAATGTAGTAGATTTTCCTTGAGGGCCTACATTTTTATTTACATATGCAAGAATCTCATCATCCATGTAGTCAACGTTCAACGATAAAGGAACATAATATAAACTAAGAGGATTAGAGTCTTGATTTACATGAACACCAAGAATTTAATTTCTTTCAAAGATAGTGTTCAATTGTGAAAAAAAATGTTTGGTTTGGAAATTTAAAACTATACCCTCATGCTTAAACAATAGGAGGTTGTGCCAACTTTTTTCAAATGGTTCCTAACATGCTCATAGCCTTGGGGGATCGACTTGGGTCAAAGTGGTACTTATGGATCAGAGAACCATTTAACCATCAAGTTTGACATTTTATGAGGCATGTTGATCTTGATAAGATGATAAAAATCAACAAGGGGTATCCACATGAAAAGTTTTATTTATCTCCCTATATATCCTTGTACCTTCATGTAATCCATTGTTAATGTTGCAAGCCATTATCATGCATGTTGACACCCATGTATGAATTCCCATCGCTCTGAGAGGAATTTGTTTGATAGAACCTATTAATGATTTATAACTACTTAGAAGTAATCTCTTCATCCCATCATGAGAGGAATTTAATTCCCTAATAGAAAACCATTTGTGTGTGATCCCTATAGACCCAAATAGTTAAGGAAATACCATTAAGGTTTATAGTCAATTCTTACAATTTCCCTATGTCTCAATCCCTCTACATATTCTTTATTTTTCATATTTTGCATTTTAAATTACACTACGGGGTTAGTACCACCCATTACCCTTTCGTAGAGACGTCCTTCATAGTCCTTACACATTTCCTAATCAATTGGAAAACAAGAATGTGACAACATTTCCTTTGTTCAACTTTAGATTTGAACGAAGAGAATAATTCACACACCTGCATTTTATTTACTAACTTTTGCTTTAAATAAAAGGAAGCATTACAACATAGGAATTACATGTATGTTTACTAGTACATTTGAATAATTATTATTTCATGTAAAATAAATTTTCATAAATGGTTAATTCCATATTCAATAAAAAATCACTTAATCATATCTTTGTATGTTTACTCAACCATTTAAGCATATATCAGTGCGACGCTTAAGAGACGGTTATCACCTTCTTCTTCCATGTTAAATAATTGACCAATTAAGTGTATTTATTTAAATGATTAACCAATTTGAAGCGCCGTCTCTTAAGCGACACTTATGAGGACATCCGTCGCTTAAGCAACGCTTATTGAGCCTAGCCGTCGCTTAAGCGATGCTTATGACCACAATTTCAAAAAAAAAATCTATCTTTGTGATTTTTGGTACAGTTAAAAGAAAAAATCAACGCGCCGTCGGATGTTTCCGTCGGATTTTGGATCAAAATGTAGTAGTGGTTAATGATTATTCATGTAATGTTATGCTGCAATTTTTTTGTCTTGTGTGTGTAAGTTTTCCATGAATCTATTGATAAGTTTACAGTGAATACTCTCTCTTTTATGAAACCTTCATTCTCCATTGAATTCATTCAGGCATGATGATACTATGCTTAACTAAATTAAACATGGTATCAGAGAAGGTATTAAGGCCACCTTCAAACCTTAGGAACTTTTATTGATACACCAGAAGAAATTGGGTTCCACATATTTCTATGGTATTCTATCCAAAAAATTCTATCTAGGTGTGATGCACCCAAAGAAAGTGCACATGTGCAAGTGGGAAGTGTTGAATTGGTTTGATTTTGAATTGAAGTGTTTTTCCATTGTTTTTCCAAATAAATTGAATATTTTTTGAAGAATTAGTTGTTTTCGAAGCTCTAAGATGGAGAATTCAATAACTATAAACTTAATTGCATATAAATAATAGGATTTCTAAAATAAATATTTCATACACTTAGCTAGATATCATTAGTGTTTAATCCAAATTCACAACAGTAGCATATGAAAAATCACTG
This sequence comes from Pseudotsuga menziesii, assembly GCA_001517045.1. NCBI lineage: Eukaryota > Viridiplantae > Streptophyta > Pinopsida > Pinales > Pinaceae > Pseudotsuga > Pseudotsuga menziesii. The sequence goes on from LPNX010381909.1 coordinate 86,878, forward strand.
AAAGAAACACAATCACAAAATAGACAAAGTATTTATCATGGGAAACCATGAAGGGGAAGAAAACCCAACAAAACTTCATCTATATAATATTTATAAGATAAAATTCCAAAACATGTATTATCCTCCTTATTGGTATGTCTTTCTCTCTCCTATGCGCTACACAAGTGAGTGAGTTTGTGTTCAAATAAGAATAACAACTCCTCTATTTATACTCTTTTTTTCAACTTACTTTCACCATAATCAAGTTGGCCCCACTAAATTGATCAGGCCGACTTCACCTAGGAAACGACAAAATAGTATTTTATTATACCCATTAGGGTGCTATTGACCTGACTTATAATGGAGGCTTTACCTCATGACATTATGATGACCAATTACAATAATAACATCCTAACAGAGGAATAGGATGTCTCCCTTTGGGTACATCAATAAAATACATTTAGAATATCCTTTGAAACTACAATATTTCAAAAATCCCCCTTAACAAGAATGTTATTATACTGACAATATCATCATCAAATATAGGAGTAACAAGAGAGAGAATCTTCAGCGGGATCAAGGTAATACATATATCATCCATAGGAAGTTTTCAACAATCATTAGCAACTGGAACAATTATTTTTCAAACTTTTCAGTAACAAACGATCACTTGATCCTTTTGCAGCAACACTTCGATCTTCATGATCATTTGCAGCAACAGTTCAATATTCTCGGTCCTTTCCAACAACAGTTCGATATTCTTAATCCTTTTCTGCCATACTTCTTTCCATACAAATGATCTCCTTGTGGGATGATCAATCCATATCACTTTTGGACATAGGTCCAAGGATGATGCAATCATCATTAGCATACTCCCCCTTAATGAGGAGAGCCCATACTCTCAACCAGCTAATTTTTCCACAAATTAATGTAGGACCATTTTCGTCTGTAAGGACTCAACGTAGACCATCCTCATCCTATTAATTCTAGAACCACTCCAAGAGAGTGCTATACTATGACATCTACATGTACATGTAGGAATAACCTCCAACCAATAGTATCATCTGAAACTGTAGATATCGACCACACCTAAATGCAAGCCCTATCATCTGTAAGGACTCATCATATAAAATCATTAACTTGAAATATAGGACCAATCATAAGTGAGCGTTATACTAAGACATACACAAATGAATGTCAGTGCACTCTCCATGCAAGAGTAATGTCTGCAAGGAAGATATAGACCACACCTAGATGCAAGCCCTATCTTTAACTTACATACATGAGTCACTCTATCTTTGACTTCAAATCCTTGTGGTTGTTCTATGTAAACCTCTTCCTCAATCACAACATTCATAAATGATGTCTTTACACCTATTTGGTGTAGATACCACTTCATCATGGAAGCAAGTGCCATGATGGTTCTAATTGAAGTATGCCTTTCTACTGGTGCAAATGTCTCTTTATAATCAATTCCCCCTATATGAGAGAATCCTCTAGCCACAAATATTTCCTTGTATTTTTCAATACTTCCATCGGCTTCATGTTTTATCATGATAGATCCATTTGAAATATACCAAAATATTCTTTTCTGGTTTGTGTACTATATCCCAAACATCATTCTTCATTATTGACTAGCATTCTTCTATCATTTCTTCCACCCACTCTTTTTTCTTGTGCAACTTTCTCATAGCTAGTGGGTTCTTTATCTACAAGGTCACACATGAAAGATACATAACTAAAGAATTGATTTTATCTCTTTGTTGTTCTTGTGGAGCCTTCTAGAGCTCCATAGTTTTTGGATTCTTTTATTATTTCTCTTACCCAAGCAGGGTTTATATTTCAAGATATATCCATAGTAAGGGGTTCCTAAGGTTGTAGCATATCATGATATTCATATGCTACTATTTTAGGAGAGGGTTCAACTTCTTCTTTTCTGGTAGGTAGATCCTCTTCATGTACTTCTTGAAGATGAAACCTTATGTATTTCTTAAGAGTTTTCTCTTCATCAAATCTTACATCCCTACTAATATCTATATGATGGAATCCTAAAATGTATATCATGAAGGATTGGGAGACTTAAAAGTATCCAACAATTATTCCCTTATTTCCAGAAGGATCCAACTTGGTTCTCTTCTCTTTTGGAATATGTACATATACTATACATCAAATATATTCAGATGACTCACTTAAGATTTTTTTCCTGTATAAATTTCTTCAGGAGTCTTGAATCCAAGAGCACTATGAGATAATTTGTTTTGTACATACATGATTGTTCTTGTTTATTTACCCCACAGGTGCATGGAGAGGTCTTTATCTTGAATCATTGTTTTCACTACTTCCATAATGGTTCTATTATTTCTTTCCGCAACACCATTATATTGGGGATTGTAGGGATTGGTTAGGTCCCTATTTCAAGTTCAGCTTCCTTACAGAATCCTTTAAATTCTTTTGAATTATATTCTCCACCATTATCTAATTTTAGTGTCTTGATTCTTCTTTCCGAATGGTTCTATATCAAGGCTTTGAATTCCTTGGATTTCCCGAACACTTCACTCTTTGTCATCAAGAAGTATATCCATGTCTTACTTGAATAGTCATCAATAAATCTGACATAATATTCATATCCACTTAAATATACAGAGGGAATATGACCACATACATCAGAATGAATTAACTCCAATGTATGTTTAGTCTTTGTTTCTCTTTTCGAAAAGGGATTTTTGATGTTCTTTCCTCTTTCACATCCTTTGAAATTTCCTTCATGGTCAATATTAAGATATGGTAACCCGTTTACAACTTTTCTCACATAGGCTAGTTCTTTGTAGTTGATGTCAGTAAGCTTCGTATGCGATAGTTCCCTTGAGCTAGTAGTCTCATGGACAAGGGATGTGTCTGGATGTCCTTTGAGTTTATACAGTCCTCCTTCTTCTTCACCAATGACCACAACATATTTAAGTTTCTTTCCTTTGGACCACATGAGTACTTTTCCATTTATAAAATAATTCTATATCCTTTCTTATCTAGTGCTAATACAAAAATTAGATTCCTTTTCAAACCTGTTACATATAGTACTTCCTTCATCTTCATCGGCGTTCCAGAGTCAAGATTGTATCTTGATTCATCAATACATTTGATGGGAAATTGATAGTCATTTCATAATTATACTTTATGAGGATACAAATTTTCTTCAAGTCCTGATAGAGTTTTCTTCTTCTCTGTCACGTGCTTTGAAGCACCACTATCAATAAGCCATGTGTCTTCTCCAAGTGTAACAGATCCAGAGAGTGCATAGAATAGTACTAGTATTCTTCTGCATCTTCTTCTTTTGTTACTCTATTTTGAGGTATTTATTATTATTCCTCTCCCTCATATTCATCTAGATGAGCATGATGTATTTTGTTGTTGTTATTCTTTGATGGACACTCTCTGGAAAGGTGTCCTATCTTATGAAATTTACAGCATTGATACTATGAGTAATCTCTCTTCCGATTGTTTTCTCTTTTCTTTTGAAACTTCTTCTTTGGAGGTTTATGACTATCCTTCTTGAAGTTTTATTATTTTCTTCCTTTAATATGAATGGATAGAGCTTGATCGTATTCTCTAAGTAGAGATTCTCTGTTTGCTACTCTAGCTTTTTTTTTAATGCAATCTTCCCATACAATGTCAAACTTCATACTTTCTTTTCTATCACATAGTTTGTATGAATGAATCCCAAGGTCTAGTAATACCATTGAGAGTAGTCATAACTATTTCATCCTCATCAAGGGTGTCTCCAATAGCACATAGTTGTTCCCTGCACTGGGATACCCTTATAAAGTAATCTTGAATTGATACTCCTTTGATCATCTTGGTGTCATTTAGTTCAGCTCTCAATTTCATCTTGTTGTTGAAGTTCTTTCCCTCATAAATTCTATAAACTGCATCATACATTTTATTTGGTTTCTTACTAGATTACACTTGGGGGATCAAGTTCTCTTTTATAGAATCAACAATGATCCGCATTTACTTGACTAGGTATTTCTCATGCTTCTCGTTAGCTTCACCTTCTTTTGGTTTTGTAACTTTATCCTTGATGTACTTCTCAAGGCCATTATATCTAGTAAAACAAAGGAGCTATAAATCGCCACAACCCCATCGATACAAAGAATAGAAAACATCAGCAAAGCAAAGGTTTAGGAATCGTCATGGTCAAGATTATGGGAAAAAATTAAAAAAATGGGCATATGAAGATAGGAAAATGGAAACATAAGCTCTAAAATTAAATACCAGCACCATTATGAGTTATATAAATGCACCGCTCATGGAAATATTTGGGGGGACAAAAGAAATTATAGAAAAATTCATCATTAGTTGCTACCACAATGGGAAATTCTACTTTGAGAGACCTATTGAGGTATCCGGTGATGTCATTTATAGACTTACATGATTATCAAACAAGGGTAAACAGGTTCTCGTAGGTTCAAAACCAAGTTTGGTCTAAAAACTAACAGGAACTCTAACTGGGAAGAACTCCAAAGGATCGGTAATCAGCCAGAGTACACCACACCTAAGATTATAGAAAAAATTGTATCTGCAGAACTAAAAACTAGGGCGCGTAGATTATTGGGTGTTATAATGTCTAAATTAATTCACCCGATCTTTAATTATGAACCGGGGTTGGTAAGCTTAGAGTTGAGACAAAATATATGTAGAGGTAGAGGGGTTATTATAGTGTCGTGGAAATATTTTAACAAACAAAAGATCGAAAGATCTTTCAAAATGAAAAATCGAGTCAAACTCCTAAGAATGCAATTATTAAGGTAATTAAACTGAGACAGAATAATAAAATAAACAATTGATAATTTATTTTATAACTTTAAACTGGAATACAATCAACAATTGACTATTCAAATGGGAAACTAGGGGTGCAAGGACTTAACTTATAAGCAAGTAGAAAACTTAATAAATAAAGCTTAATAAAAGAAGCAAGTAGAAAAAATAATAAAATAAATATCTTTAGGTTCTGTCCTACAAGTTCTTTCAACAATAACACAATGTAAAAGAGACAACCTAAAAACATACTAAGGACAACACATGTAATACTGAATCTCACATGGAAATAGATAAATCAATCCAAAAAGCATAAACACAAAACAATACAACAATAAAACAAAATCAGAAACAATATTGAAGAAACAAAAACATAAACAACTTGACACATATTCAAGGTGAAAAGAAGTAAGGAAAATGATAAAACATTAATAAATGACCTAAAACACTCTAAGTTTAACTTCAATGTTATTATCTAACTATTACAGTCAAAGCATACTTCAAACATTAAAGAAACAGAACTGAAAACAATCTCAAAACACACACAAAAAACTAAAAATGAAACTGTGGGCTCAATGATAGACTAAACTGTGGGTCTGAAGGGGTGGCTGAATAACAAACTGAATAGGCTATCCGAATGATAGTCTGCGCAGTTAAAATAATAAAAACTAACCTAAATGAGCTAATCTTCAGTTGAATTCATTCAAATGTAAATCTAATGCATAAAGGAAATAAGTAAACCTACTTATTGAGCAAATTTAACAGTGAAATAGACTTAAACAAATTCATTGGAAGAAATCATTGCATATTAATAAACTAAAATTCAAATTGCATAATTAATAACTTATAACAGAAAAGAAATAAACAGAACTCATCTATTTAATTTGATAAAAAGCAATCTATTCTATCTAACTTGCAAATAAACTAAACAATAAACTGGAAATGAAATGACTGAAAACAAAGATGAAACCAAATTATGTGCACATTTAACTATCTAATTCAGAAATAAAATTGCATTACAAAAGTAATAAAACAAACTGTAAATTAAATAAGCTACAACAAAAAAGATGAAATAAATAAATAAGAAAAGAAACCTAGTTGATGAGGATCCCTCTTAGCAATCAGGGGTGGTGCCTAGCTAACTTCTACTCAAACACAATCATTAACATCGAAGCATATAGCTCTTTATTCAAACCATGGAATAGAGATGCAGTGTGCTTAAGAACAAATAAAAGCATGAATCGATAACACTACGAACTGATTCTTCTTGGCTAGTTGAGCTCTCACATAGAGGCTGATTTATATAATAGTTTATAGAGATAAGCAAACAGACCCTTTAGTGGTCGACTTCTCTCTAAATTTAGTCAACTATAAAGGCACATAACAGATCGAAGGCCAATGCATAGGATCTTCCCTTCTTCAGCGTGGTTCTGGTCTTCTTCACTAGACAACGAACACCCAGGATCCTTCTTCAGCGTAGCAGGTCTTCAGATGTGGCGTATGGGTCCTTCTTTAGCGTGAACGTGAACTGATGGAGAACAGAGGAGAGCACACAATGCGTTTTCCATAACATGGGCAAACACAACAACTCAACATGTGGTCAGCAGGTAAGGTGTCAGCAAAGGAGGATGCAAGCTGGCGTATTATCTAGAACATGAGCTCCATCACCTAAACATGTGGATGCAAGGACGTTTGCAGGCTATTTCACATTTGAAATTCCTGAAATTAATTCTCAACAACATGTAGTCTGATGAGTGATCTAGATGGAAAGCTAAACAACAAGCTGGGCCGTGAGCTGGATATGTTGGGCTTCGATCTAGGGTGAATGAAGTGTCTGTTTTCTAGTGCGCTTCAGGACTACAGTCTACAACAACACATTTCAATATCTACCAAACTACCAACGAGTTTCACGCAACGGGATTGATGACAAGCTGGACATGCTATGCGCAAGGTAGGATGAATGTGTTCTATTTATTAATTTGTCCCAAAAAGATTCTAAAATCTGCAAACAAATATATAAATTAATTAATACATCAAATGCTCTTTAACGATGTCATTTTTAATTAATAAAACCATAAAAATGATAAAAATAAATAGATTTCTATAAACCTTAAATTCATACATACCTGAGCTGAACAGTGATCTGCATGACATAAAATATACAAAAAGATTATAAGACAGATGTTTAAATGATTAATTTAATTGCCAAAACTGATAACAATTCTAGGTTCAACATTCTCCCAAACCGAAGAAATTCTTGGTACCACTAAGCAAAAGAAAGATAACAGATCACACTATCATAGCAAATTTTGAGATATGAGCCAACAATGGGCATATACATAAATAAGTAAATTCATAAGGTTTTTTTAAATTAATTCAACCATGTCCAAAGTAAAACTTTGGGTAGGTTGAACATATGACATGAAAAGTATAAATCACACTTATAATCAAGAGAATTAGTCAATTAATAATTCACATGCATGATTGGGTAAAAGGATAGGATTATCAATAATGAAATGATAAGAAGGATTTCTAAGCATCCATATGAAGGTAAAAATTATTTCCCAAAAAAAAAAGTAAATTTGGTTAGCAAATTTTAATTATAAGTGCTATAATATCACCATTTTCATTCAGATCACTATTTGATATTTCATTTGGACCTTCATTCAATTCTTCATATTGATTTTGCTGTGAAAATATGCTTCATGCTAGAATCAAGTTCCACTGCTTGTATTATCCTCAAAAACACTTATCATTTGTCATAGATAAATAGATTTGTCATAAATAATGAAAAAAATCTAATTTTCCAAATCCATCTTCCCCCAAATCAAAGATATGGCATGTCCTCAAGCCATACAGAGAGAAGAATTTGATTGTTCCAGAAAAATAGAAAATAAAGAGTTCTATCATGTTGTTTATTATTTATAAGAAAAGAAGAAAAACTAACTAACTAGTAAATGGGAATGATTCAAATATGTATATTTATGAAAAAGATAACAGTGCTTAGAAAGACCACTTGAATGATAATAATTGAACCAACATAATACCACAGGAAAAACTAGTCATCCATGCCTCATTTTAAATATATCCTGTCATCATAAAATATTTGAAGTGTACCCCATAGTGTGTGATATTTACAACTATGGGTCTCATTTCTAAGATAATGACATCTTAAGTATATACAGAATTAGACGGCTAAGGCAAAGTCCAACTTACAACCATTCTCAAATGACATTATAAAAAATTGGCCATGACATATTTTTTTGAATAATTTTCTTTATATTAACACTATTTTACAAACTATGTGCATAGTGGTGTATTAACCAAATCTCTTTTACTTGATATTTCCCCGCTGCCAGCAAGCCTATTCAGCACCCCAGTGGGTTTATCTTGGTACCATGCAAGCATAGCCCCGCTACCAGCTAGCCTATTCAATACCCCGATGGGTTTACTTACATTTATCAAGCTTCCTGTTGTAAGGTTTTACTTAGCATTGACCCGCTCCGAGTAGGCCTATTCAGTACCCTGGCGGGTTTGCCTTGTATAATGATATTAAATATATAGAAGTTGATTGTTACTAGAGCGTTTTAAATATTGCTAAACACATAATTCAATTTTTATTTTTTTTGTAAAATAAATAATGTTATAATGGCCTCACCGTAAATTATGTCAAAAGAGAATAACTGAAATTTGTTCTTTAACCTAACAGTCCTCTTCTTTAAAAAGTAATGTTCCCCACACACAAAAATTCCACTTACTTTTGAGTTATCACCAAAATACTTGAGAGACAAGTTTTGATAACAAGTATAGGATGAACTAGTAATCCATAGGTGAAAAATAAGGCTGTGCAAAATATGATAATGAAAGTAGGTCTATCAATCAACTGTTAAAAAGAATAAATCAGAAATATACATGTCTGAATCAAGATACCAAAAACTATATGAATCATAGAAGAACTGGTTAAGTATGATATAGAAAGGGTTGTAAATTTTTAATTGTCATGATAAGATGAAAATTTCAAAAGTACCCCAAGAAAGGTTTAGATACCTGATGAGTATTTAATGATACTTCCCTTGTCCAAGTGATACTTCACAAGATGCTTATAGAGATAGAATACTTGTAATCAAACTGCAAAACCACTTGTTAGATGATTCAATTTATTCATAAGGACATAATAAAAAAGAAAAAGAGTCTTGTGTAAACAACCTATTAGAAACGACTCTTATTTATTGAAAGAAACAAGCACATATTTACATATATACAGGTGATAATAACCCAAAAATATTTTTCAAGGATTAGGAGGAGGAGGAATAGCTTCCCCTTCAACTAATTCTATTTCAGGTTGGTGCAAGCTAATGCTGGTCACTTATGACATGTTCGTTGCAATGAACTTCTAGAAAAACAAAAATCTGAACGTCAAAAATCAATAGTAGAGGTACCTACGCAACTTTTTGGAATGTGGCGTAAGAATATGAAACGTGGACAATCGAATTACCTTCCAGAATATATAACTTTTATTTATGGAAACTATGTATAAATCCCCAAAAACGAGGTTCTTTTAAGGTTGGTATGTTATTTTTTTTCCCAAAAAATAATCAATATGTTTGCGTTGGTTCACTCATTTGGTATGCAAATGGTGGAATTTTCTGAAACAAATTATATAGAGTTGTAGATAACAGGTGTGTTTAGTGCAGCGTTATTTTTCCATATTTATTTATGTTATATATATATTAAATTAAGGAAGACATTGAAGCCCTAAAATGACAAGGTCAAGCATTGGTGCACGACATCTTGGTCTTAACATAGTCAATGAATGATATTTTTTTTTAGGATGTAGGTCTTTGTGTTTTCTTGTCTGGGTTCTTTTCCGTTTTCTAAATAGGCGAGCCAATAAAAAATTATAGCCGAAGCAAATAGCCTACCTTTTATGTTAGATTAATGTTAGTCCATTTAAAATTAAATAAAAAATAAAAAAAATTAATAGATTTAAATAAAAATTACATATTTAGAATCTACAGACAAAGTTACACAAGTGTGTGAATTTTCATTAGCAGTGGACAAGCGTGGCATATGCAAAATCATGCACGAAATAGGAGAAGTGGTACAAAACATGTTTTATGTCATAAGACAGTCCAAACCACTTGGTTTGGCAACCTGCACCTAAAACCAAAGCAGCCAAGTCATCCACCACATAGGTTGGAAAAATGTTTGCCGCCAAAATTCTAAATTTAAATCATGCATGCACGTA
>LPNX010381909.1:99416-132255 GCA_001517045.1 Pseudotsuga menziesii
CGATGATGAGAATGATGATGTTGATGATGACGACGATGATGATGATGACCAAGATGATGATGACCATGACGATGATGATGAACAATGATTATGACGCTGATGATGACTATGATGACAATGATGATGATGATCACGAATAGTATGACTATGATGACGATTATGATTATGATGATGATTATGATGATGAGGATGATCATGACTATGATGGTGATGATAATGATGATGATGATTATGACAATGATGATGATGAGTATGATGACTATAATGATGATGATGGGGATGAGGATGATGATGATGATGAATATGAGGAGGATGATGACTATGATGATGATGAGGATGAGGAGGAGGTGGAGGAGGATGATGATGTCGATGATGACGATGACAATGAACAATGATGATGATGATGATGATGAGGATGATGACTATGATGATGAGGATGAGGATGAGGATGATGATGATGATGATGGTGATGATGGTGATGATGATGATGGTGGTGATGATGATTGTGATGATGATGATGAATATGTTGATGATAACGATGATGATGAGGAATAATGATGATGATGATGATGATACGTCTAGTTGAAACTTTTCTTTGATTTTATTTTCAAGTATTTTCAATGTAATGATGATTATGAACAAAACAAAACTGTTCACTATTTTTTTTAAACACAAGGATGTGTTTGCGTCCCTATAAGCAATCGCACAAAACATGTGTGCGTGTCCACATATGCGTGTGGGTGTGTCATTAGGAGTGCACACGCGGTCCTATTGTCCACATTGGAAATCCATTGTGGAGGTTCATCATTGCCAAAGAAGGAACGCGTGTGCACCTCCAAGGGTGGGTGCACGCTCTTGTTTTTTTTTCACTCATGCACTCCCATTGCATCATATTTGGGTAGCATATTCTTGCGGGTGCCCTTTCATTTTGCTGTAAAACATTATGTATAAAATCCTATTTAGATGATGGCTATTGATAAAGTATGAGTCTATGTACATTTACTACAAAGGAAACTTCAGAGCCATCAATTGTTTTAATTTTTACTGACCCATTGTCAAAAGATGTAAATACTTCGTATGGACCCATCCAACGGGTAGTTAATTTCTCTTTAAAAATTTTAAAACATGAATTGAATAGTAGTTCCCAATCTCTAGTATTAAACTGCTTTTTTCTTAATAAATTTATTATGTCATGTTTTTCCTTGATTCTTTATTAACATCGTTCTTTGGAGTGCATCTTGTCTAATTTCATGTAACTCATTAATCTATAATATTCATTGTTTTTGTGCTTCATCCAAATTCATGCCTAATTGTGCAGCCATGTGAAAGGTTTTAAATTGAAATTCAATAGGTAAAAGGACTTGTTTGCCAGACACTAATTCATAGGAGGTATGTCCGGTAGTGTTTCTCCATGTTATCCTATAGGCCCATAAAGCCTCGAGGAGTCTATCTACCCAATCTGTATGATGTAAGTGAATGGACTTAGTTAAAATGGCTTCTAATACTTTATTAGTTTATTATACCTGACCATTATCCTGAGGATGATAAGGTGAAGACTTGCAATGTTGGATACCATATTTCATAGTAATTTCTTTCATTAATTTAGAAGTAAATTGAGTACCTTGGTCTCTAACAATTTCTCTAGGCACACCAAACTAGGTGAATATTTCTTCATATATGAATTCTACCATTGATTTCTCTGTGGCTCTAAATAAAGCTTTAGCTTCTACCCATTTTGTGACATAGTTCATAAAAACTAGGATATATTTCTTTTTATGAGACATGGGAGAAATTGGTCCGACAAAATCAAGAGCCCATTTCTCAAAAGGTTCAATCATGACTTGGGGTTATAATGGAATTTGATTAGATGACGTAGGTCTACCAATTCTTTGGAAACTATTGCATCCTTTAACATATTTGGTAGCATCCTTAAAAATGCTTGGCCAATAATAACCAGAATGTAATACTTTGTATGCCATCCTCTTATCATAAAAATTTCCTCTGCATGGTCCATCATGGCATGCATGGAGGATGTCTGTCATTTCATCTTCCTGCACGCATCGTTGAATAATAGGATCTGAACTAGTGCTAAAGATATTATTACCAACCCAAGAATAATTATAACTCTAAACTATAATACGACGTTTCTCATGTGGAGACAAATGGTTTGGTATTTTCCCAGTTGCTAAATAATTGGCAATATTTGCGAACCAAGGGGTTTGAATAGATACAACAAATAGATGTTCAGCAGGAAAAGTATCGTCAACTAGTTTAGTACCGTCTTCATGTTGAATACAGGAAAGGAAATCTGCTACGAGATTTTATTTACCAAGTCTGTCAATGACGGTAATGTTAAATTCTTGCAATAAACGAAGCCACTGGGTCACTCTACCATTGTTGATTGGTTTATTCATTAGAAATATAATCATGGAGTGATCAGTATGCACAAAAACTTCATAATCTGTGATGTAATGACAAAACTTATTAATAGAATAAACTACTGCAAAAAATTATTTTTTCAATAACAGTATAATTAAGTTCGGCAAGAGTCAAATTCTTACTAATAAATTATATGGCATAAGGTGCTTGTCCTTGTTTTTGGCTGAGGAATCCTCCTATGGCCATATCATAGGAATCGGTAGATATGTGAAAAGGAAGGGACCAATCCGGACCCCTAAGTATTGATCCCCCCGATAGTTTAGCTTTTAATATTTCAAAATAATTTTGATAACATTCTTTCCACTGGAATTTTTCGTCCTTTGTAAGCAACTTAAACATTGGTGCAACTATTTTAGTGAAATTTTCAATAAAACGGTAGTAATAACCTGCATGACCAAGAAAGTTTCTTACCTCTTTCTTAGTTTTGGGAGAGGGAAGGCCAACAATTACTTCGATCTTAGCAGGATATACCTTAATCCCTTGGGAGGAAACATGGTGTCCCAAAACTATACCTTCTGTCAGTAACATTTTCATTTTTCGTGACTAAGGGATAAATTCGTTTCTTCACATCGGATCAATACCTTCTCAAGATTTTCGAGAGCTTCTTAAAAAGTACTACCATACGCCGTAAATCCATCCATGTATACCTCCACACAGTCATGTATAAGATCAGAAAATATTCCTAAGAGTGCTCATTGGAAAGTGCCAGGTGTGTTACATAATCCAAATGGAAAAACGCAATAAGCATCTGTTCCTAAAGGGCATGTAAAAGTGGTCTTTTCTTTATCATCAGGTGCTATTAAAATCTGGTTGTAACCATTATATCTGTCAAGAAAAGAAAAATACTATTTACTTGAAAGGGTATATAACACTTGATCAATAAAGGGTAAAGGAAAGTAATCTTTGAGTGTAGGTTTGTTTACATCTCTAAAATCAACACAAATGCGCTATTTCCCTATGAATTTATTTGGGACTACTACTAAAGGAGATACCCATTTCAATGCCAAATATAGGATATATGAAATCAACAGTGAGGAGTTTTTGTAATTCTTGTTTTACTGTATCCTTTAGATCAGGATTCCTCCTCCTCTGTGGCTTCCTTATAGGTGACATGATTGGATCCATATATATATGGTGAATACATCTATCATGGTGTATACCCTTCATATCGGTGTATTCCCATGCAAATGCTCCATCTTGTTTCTTAAGAACTTTAAGCAATTGTGCTTGTTGGTTTTCACTTAATGTTGTGTTTATATGTAAAAACATTTTAGGGACAACCTCACAAGGTATGGTATATGGTCCTATATGCTCTTCAATCATGAAAAACACAAGGTGTTTCTATAAACATGGAAAGATCCATATTCTCTTGAAACTTATCTCCAAAAATTTAATGGAGTTGAGCAAAAGACTGAGGGAAATCTTTATAGGTTGTCGAAGAAACAAACTAGTTTAATACAGTCTCAGTGGTCTACTCCTGAAGTTCCCAAGAGAAGTCACTAGGAAGGAAGAGATCATCAAATTATTCATCCCCAAAAGAACAATTTAACCACCATGAATTTTCAATTATTGGTTGTACTGGGGGTACAAAATAAGTCTTTGTGTGGAAAACTCATTGGAAATAGTCATCTCTCCATCCCTACATCCTATAAAATCATTTGCGGTAGCTAACCATGGTCTTCCAAAAATAATAGGATGTCCTTTAGAAGGATATTTGGATTCTATGACCATAAAGTTGAGATGGTATTCCCATGAGGCTACTAATACAACAATGTCATCCGAGACTCCATCAGGTTTTATCGTAGTGTAGTCTGCTAGTTCTAGGATGGAAGGAGTAGGTTGAAGAAATTGTCCCAACTGTAAATCTTCTAAAATTGCGGTGGTCATCATGTTAATGATGGATCCCAAGTCGATTAATCTATTCTATATGGCAGTGGTGTTTATAATTACAGTCACTAGTGGGACTGACCTGTCATTCGAATTGCAGGTTAGTGGGACTCCTATATTTGTATAATTTGCAATCCAGGACTGACCTGTCATACATTCAGACATTTATTCTATAACATGAATTGTAAGAGGGTCCTTTTCTTCTTTCTTGGGTGTTCGATACATAACTCCTTTATTACCTCACTATAGATTGGTATATATTTGATAGCTTGTAATAGAGGGATTTTAATACATATATTCTTTAATTCATTCAAAATTTTATACTCTGGATGAACTACATGCTTTTATATTACTAGTCTCTCTGGAAATGGAGGGAGTCTTTTCTCTTGAATAGTTTCTTGTGGACGATGGGTGTGTGCTGGAACCTTCGGAATGTTCACATCCTCCAAAATAGCATCATTCATGGGTTCACTTGAATCTTCTTCTTCTTCATTTGATTTGTGAATGATGACTGATGATTGATGACTTGAGTTTATTATTCACAACTCTTCCCAATCGTAATTGAATTTCATGTGCAGATACATTCGAAATAAGGTACGATGGACGAGTTTGCAGCTCAATGTTTTTAATAGCTTGAGTTGGTTTATTATTAGGGTTAGGTATCAGTTGTGCAGGTAATAATGTTGGTCGAGGAGGATTTACATTCTGAAAGTGATGAGGTCATTGTGTTATGAAGGGAACTGGAGGTACAAATCCAGGAGACATTTGCTGGAATTTTTTTTTATTATGAGGATAATAATGATTAGGTGCAAGGACAGGTTGTGGCTGAGGATATGGTTTTCCTTTCCATCATTGTGACCAATATTTCTCTTGTGGGAATTGAGGAGGAGGGTGCTGAGGTGGCCAATTCTGCCAACTTGAATTCTTCCATTGTTGATACGGAGGATAATAGAGTGGAGATTGTGGTGGAACGTTCGGATATGTTGGTTGGTCTATAGGTTTCCAAGGAGGCCTCCTAGATGTTTCAGCTACATCCCCACTCTTATAGATTTATTGGAACCCATGAAAGGATCAATAGTTACCTATTGGATGCTCTTCTGTACAAATGTGACATACAGATATGTTGTTTAATAGAAATTCCCTTTGGGGATGTTTAGTTCTACATCTTGGACAAAAGATACTCATTGCTGCACATTCTTCATACTTCCTCTTCTTATCTTGTAAAGAATCTAGTTAAGAACCCATTACTCCTAAGATATCAGTTTTGAAATTCTCCAACAGGTTTCCTAACTTTACTCTTGTAACTCCACCTGAACTAGGAACATTTCCTCCTACATTTATACTAAAAGGATCTCTAAAACTTTTTGTAACTTCCCCCATACTCCTGGAATATTTTTTACACATCTCACTGATTTGTGTAAAAGTTTTTTGAGAAATATTTCCAGCTTCCATGAGATTAATGCTTTCTAACAATTCCTCGAATATTCCCTTAAGGAAAAGTGTATGTACTGCATCTTCTCAGAGGTCATTATATTTAGACTTATGTAATGTATAAATGAACCTTTCGAGATAATCCTCCATGCTCTTGTCTTCAAGTTGTTGTATCTTGAATGTATCATTTCGAGTGTCCTTGGGTTTGCAATATTCTTGATATTTTCACAAAAATGAAATTTTCATATCATCCCAAGTCCTGATAGTGAATTATCCTAATCCCGTGAACTATCTCAAGGCAGAATCTTTTAGTGTAGCGAGAAAGAGTTTTAGTTTGTGAGCATATTGTAGATCATTATAGATCCTACAAAGGATATCGAACTCAAACAAGAATGTGTCCGGGTCCTCGTTACTTTTTGCATAGAAAGTTAGGTAAGTAGGAAGGAGGAATGTTTTTCATAGTTACATCCTCCATTGTGTCTAAAATAGGGAACCTGAAGGTAACCTCAATTCAATTCTCCCCTTCTCCTTCTTTATTTATAACTTCATTATGATCTTTGTTTTCTCCCTGTCTCTCCATATAAGCTGGATTCTTAACGTAAATATACTTAGGACGATATTTTCAAGGTGATAATGGAGCATCCCAATGTTCTTTTTTGGGAGAGATCTTCCTCTGATCAACAGTGTTTTTATTAAATCCTAGAGGTATAATAGGTTCTACTGTAGAAGTTTCGATTTGCGAGATGACTGGATCTACTGAGGTTCCAAGGAGATCTTTTACTTGAGCAAGATCAACAAAATCAATGAAATTCAGATCTCCTACTAGTGAAAAAGTTGTGTTAATTGGATTCAAAACTAGTGGAGAGTTGGAGGTTTCTAATGGCTGGTCCACTTCCTCAAGAATGGGGTCCTTAGGAACTTCCGAAAAGGTTCCTTCTCCTTCTATGTCTTCCCTAGTAATATCCCCTGAGAGGGTCTCCTTAGGTTTCCATGTATAACTAGTTCCGACAAATGTCTTTCGATACCTTTCTGGTGAGTTAGTAATTGGGGACTTATGTCCCCTATGGAAGTTAGTAGGGACTTCAATCATTTTTCTGGTCTTAACAAATCTACCCAGAGGATCTCTAATTCTACTCATGAAAAAAACTTTAAACTAAATGAAACCTATGCTACTACTATTGTTGGATTTGGGGGCGCCTATTATAAGAGATTCATAGGTTCTTACCTCTCATCTTACCACTCCCCCGCTACCAACCTATCGCTCAAATTCATAAAGAATTCTACTCTACCTTACAGAACAACTCCCCGACAATGGCGCCAAAAGTGTTGGTTTTAATAATGTCTAAATTAATTCACCTAATCTTTAATTATCAACCGGGATTGGAAATCTTAGAGTAGACACAAAATATATGCAAAGGTAGAGGAGTTCTTATAGTGTCGTGGAAATATATATTTTTTTTAAAAGATTGAAAGATATTTCAAAATGAAAAACCGAGTCAAACTCCTAAGAATTCAATTATTAAGGTAATTAAACTGAGACATAATAATAAACTAACAATTGATAATTTATTTTGTAACTTTAAACTGAAATACAATCAACAATTGACTATTCAAATGGGAAACTAGGGTGCAAGGAATACTTAACTTATAAGTAAGTAGAAAACTTAATAAGAGAAGCATGTAGAAAACTTAATAAAAGAAGAAAGTAGAAAACTTAATAAAAGAAGTATCTTTAGGTTTTGTCCTACAAGTTCTTTCAACAATAACACAATGTAAAAGAGACCACCTAAAAACACGCTAAGGATAACACATATAATACTGAATCTCACATGCAAACGGATAAATCAATCCAAAAGGTATAAACACAAAACAATACAACATAAAACAAAATAAAAAACAATATTCAAGAAACAAAAACATAAACAACTTAACACATATTCAAAACGAAAAGAAGTAAGGAAAATGCTAAAAATTTAATAAATGACCTAAAACACTCCAAATTTAACTTAATTGTTATTATCTGACTATTACAGTCAAAGCATACTTCAAACATTAAAGAAACAGAATTGAAAACAATCTCAAAACACATTAAAAACACTAAAAATGAAACTGTAGGCTGAATGATAGATTGAACTGTGGGTCTATAAGGGATGGTTGAATAACAGATTGAACAGGTTGTCCGAATGATAGTCTGCACAGTTAAAATAATAAAAACTAACCTAAATGAGCTAATCTCCAGTTGAATTCATGCAGATGTAAATCTAATGCATAGAGGCAATAAGTAAACCTACATATTAAGCAAATTTAACAGTGAAATAGACTTAAACAAATTAATAGGAAGAAATCATTGCATATTAATAAACTAAAATTCAAATTGCATAATTAATAACTTATGACAAATTAGAAATAAACAGAACCGATTCTATTTAATTTGATAAAAAACAATATAGTCTATCTAACTTGCAAATAAACTAAACACTAAATTGGAATTGAAATGACTGAAAACAAAGCTGAAAGCACACTAAGCGTGCAATTAACTATCTAATTCAGAAATAAAATTGCATTACAGAAATAATAAAACAAACTGTAAATTAAACTAGCTACAATAGAAAAGATGAAAGAAATAACAATAAAAGAAACCTCTGGTTGATGAGGGGCCCTCTCAGCAATCAAGGGTGGTGCCTTGATAAATTCTACTCAAATGAAATCCTCAACAACGAATCATATAGCTCTTTATTCAAACGATGGAACAGAAATACAATGTACTTAAGAACAAATCAAAGCATGAATGTATAACACTATGAACTAATTCTTCTTAGCTAGCTGAGCTCTCACACAGAGGATGATTTATACAATAGTTTATAGAGATGAGAAATTCAACCCTTTAGTGGTCGACTGCTCTCTAAATTTAGTCAACTATAAAGGAACATAAGAGATTGGAGGCCAACGCATAAGATCTTCCCTTCTTCGGTGCAGTTCTGGTCTTCTTCACTAGATAGCGAACACATGATCCTTTTTCAGCACAACAGGTCTTTAGATGTGGTGCAAGGGTATTTCTTCAGTGTGAACGTGAACTGATGGGGAACAGAGGAGACCACACGATGATTTTTCTAGAACGTGGGAAAATATAGAAAATCAATGCTTGGTCAGTAGGAAAGGTGTCAACAAAGGAGGATGCAAGCTTGTCGATTATCTAGAACACCAGATCTATCACCCAGACATGTGGATGGAATGACGTTTGTAGGCTGTTTCACATTTTAAATACCTGAAATTAATTCTCAACAACCCGTAGTCTGATGAGCGATCTGGACGGAAAGCTGGACAACAAGTTGGGCTATGAGTTGGATATGTTGGGCGTCGATCTACGGAGAACGAAGTGTCCGTTTGGTGGCACACTTCAATGCTACAGTCTACAGCAACACGTTTCAACATCTGGAAAACTACCAACGATTTTCGCGCAGCGGGCTGGATGACAAGCTGGACGTCGACCTAGACGTGATGTGCACAAGGTAGGTTGAATGTGTTATGTTTATTAATTTGTCCCAAAAAGATTGTAAAATAGGCAAACAAATATACAAATTAATTAATACATCAAATGGGCTTTAATAATGTCATTTTTAATTAATAAAACCATAAAAATGATAAAAATAAATAGATTTCATATAAACCTTAAATTCATACATACCTGAGATGAATAGTGATCTACGTGACATAAAATATACAAAAAGATAATAAAACATATGTTTAAATGAGTAATTTAATTGCCAAAAATGATAACAATTCTAGGATCAACACGGATGTGATTTAAGACTCGACATGTTGGAAGACTTGGACAACATAGTGGAGAGAGCAAAAACCTACTGTTGGGCCCAATACCTAGCTAATCTTGTCAAGAATATATTCATAAAAATGTCAGCAGGAAGGCGCGACAATCAGATTCCCATCTCTAATCATATGGAGTACAATGTACTACACATGACCTATCACAGACCCATAGTTCCTGGAACCTGCAAGATTCCATATCTGGAATTTCAAGCCATTTTCAATGGACCTGAATTCTCATGAGCTAGAAGCGGTCAAATTCTTATTAGACAACTAGTTCCAAAATCCAAAGGTCAAAACGATTAGATGGAGGGTACCCCAGAATTTCTGAAGATGTTTTCCCCCGACAACACATATCAAGTTAGAGTTGGATAACACTATAGTTTCATTCATGTAGGGAGTTGTAGGGAAGGATAAACCTCTCGATTATTATCCATCAGTCAAGGATATCTTCGCAGAGTTAGCTCGACAATCAAACACCAAGATATCCATACCAATGCTTGAAAAGAAAACTGATCAATCGATTGTCGATCCCTTAACTGACCATGAGAAAAAGGAATATTATGAAGTACATCTTCATATCAACACTTTTATCTTAGAAGACACCCGAGCAGAAGAGGTAAACACTCTTAAAATAGTTATAGTACCACCGACACAACAAGCCCTTAAACTAACACAACAACAGGAGGAGGAGGATGAGCAAACAGATGAATAAACTCATTCCAACAAACTAGAGTATGCTATGATGAAAAGAAACATCTAACAACTAGATCTAGGAATATCTAAATCCCCTGAGAAAAGAAAAGTACTCTAGTCAAAGGAAAAGGGAAACACAGACTCATTCTCCTAGAGGAATCTGATGATGAGGATGAGTTACATGCTGGAGTTGCTGAAATATTGGACGATGTTTCTAAGAATAATGTATTCGTCGAAGAATAGTCCAAAAGATTCATGGAAGAAGAAACAAAGCAGTTAAAAGAAAAGAAGGTAAGAGTAGTCACCCATCCTAAAGTTGAGTCTGTTGATTTAAACACCACTCCACCACCTCCATGCCCAACCCAGACAGTCCATGAAGAAGTACCAAACTCGATCTTTGTTCCCCCAACATTCCCTTACATGTAAGCATTATCCGAAAAACTCAAACAAGAATTTGATAAAGACAAAGAACTTCAAGATTTTATCAACCAACTCCCTAATCTCTTCTCTTCTATCCAACAACTGAACAAAACAAATCCAGTTGTCAATTCAGGCCCTCACGACAAGTTCTTGCAGTCACCCAACACCCTAACTAGCTACAAAAGTTTGCACCAAAACCCTAGATTGTTGGATTTATTAAATCCACATTTCAAATAAATGTTGACAAAACATCTCAATTTGTCGTAGCACACATTTAATCATTCATACCATCCACTCAAAATCCCTTACTACTGATAAATGAAGCAGATGAAGGAGCCATATCAATTGAACTTGATGCAAATGACCAGATTGAAACATTAGCAATAAATCAAGAAATGGCCGACCTCATCGATTATGTCGAGCCTAATCAACCTGTTGACTGACCACCAGTAGTCGAGATTCCTATGCCGACGGATGTCATTCCAAACCTCCCATCAAATTCAGAGCGCCTTCTGTTTCCTACACGTCCCTCAACCTCAGTTCCATCTTCCACACCACTTGAAATTACTAAACCATCCTAGATCCAAATCCTAGGCTCTATCAAGCATCGAGAGGGATGAAATCTCTCGAGGTGCAAGCCTCTTCTTAGGTATTGCACTCAAGGAGCTGATTAAATTTTTAATTTTTTATTGTTTTGACTTGGGAAGACTGAACCTTGAACCTCATGCCCATTATCCCAACACCCTTACCACTATACCCCAAGGAATTCTTGGTATTAATACACTAAAATCTATGACTATAAAGAACTTATATTTTAAATTAAAATCTAAATTAAATAATAATAATAATGTTAAATTAATATTTAAATTTAAATTTAAAATAAATAATAGTATTAGTGTTAAATTAATATTTAAATTAAAATCTAAATTAAATAATAATAATAATGTTAAATTAATATTTAAATTTAAATTTAAAATAAATAATAATATTAGTGTTAAATTAATATTTAAATTAAAATTTATATTTAATATATTTCAAAATATATATATATATCCAACTTTTTCCACCATTGAATATTCACATATGCAACATTAAAATTCCATTAAAATTCGTAATATTTGTGTCCATGGCATGTAGTATTCCAATCTCGGTTAGAAATTCGTTGTAAAATTATTTTAATGAGTTTAAAGCATGTTTCTTTTTCTCATAAAAGTGAGCCACCAACCAATTACATCTCAACCCAATTCCACGTTTAACTCCACACATTAATTGTTTTCCTTTAAAACTGACAGTACATTATAACCAACCATGGTAGACATCACTTGGAGTAAAGACACGTTGATAGACACGCTAGCACAATCTTGTTTAAAAATCTTTCTGCGTAAGATTTATTTGGGATCTCCTAGATACTGCTGGCTTGATGTGGCAGTTAACTGGAATTGAAGAGGTGATCGTTTTCCACACGCCGGACAGTGAGGTTATGAAAGTTGAAGATAGAATCCGACAAACACTAAAGATCTACCCCAATAAAGCGGTATATCTCTACCACAACTTTCAGGTTCGAGGTTTTTACCCGGTATCTCTCTATCTCGATTGCAAGGAGAGGGAGAGCGTCGATAATGTGCACCACATAAGTTAATCACGAAAAACAAAAACGTTGTCTGATATGAGTTAAAAAAATACACAGCGGTTATCTACAAAACCAAAAAGTTTGAAGGTCTGAAATAAATGCCTCAGCATTCTTTCGCAAAAATGAACAATGACCAGAGACAGGGGTTATAATTATAATTGGCACAACAGAACAGGCTCTTCATAAACAAGCCCAAATCATTATGAACATGTTTGATTGTTTTAATTATTTAGCATTCAACTTAGTTATTGTTGAATCATACTGAACGCAACAACAGTGAATATGATTCCCTTCCAATCCAAATTATATGGAATTCGAGAATCACATGGTGTGAGATCAACCAACTAGAGGACAATACTTATAACTTTCAATTCAGATACTTCGTGCAGCACTGGATGGGTTGAATTATCTATGTGTTGCGGATCTTTTTACTGTTGCTGGACATTATTATTTTATAAATTTTTATGTATTTTTTATTATTAAGTAGAAGTAAAAAAATAACTTTACAACATCTTACAACATCTCTTTTATAATCAGCAATAATATTTATAGCCGACATTTATGATGAGGAACACGTTACATGCATGAGGAACTTTACATAACGTTACAACATCTCCCTCATAATTGGCAATATTATTTTAGCCAACTTGAAGAACATTACGTAACGTTACAAGATCTCCCCCATACTGGGCTATAAAGCACCTCTCGTCGCAACCATCCACTAATCCCCTTTCTGAAACACATTTGATAAAATCCAACCTACCAAGCAGTAGAACAAAACAAAAACATAAAAAACAACAGACAGAACCATTGCTGACATGAGCAGATGATGCACAAAATAGACAACAATCTCGATGAAAAAGAAAAGAAAGAAAAGAGAAAAAAGAAAAAAGAGAGGAACAATAGAAAATAAGATCAGGCATCCACCTGGCCCATCTAGGGTCTACCACAACAATGGATACACATAAAATCAGGGATGAAGACTTGGACCAACTGTTGGAGGCCCTCAACAAAGAATCCCGAGTAAGGAAAGAAAGAAGACAGACACAAATTAAAAAACTTAAAACAGAACAAGTCGATTTCCTAACGAAATGCAGAGATCTCGCACAAACAATCACTCAAGTACCAGAGGTAGCCGACACCGAAAAACAGTTGGAACATGAATACTGACTATTTGAAAATGCCGTGTCTAGTCTTCAAACACAGCGACAAGAAAAGAAGGAATAACGGATGGAATAGACCTCTATATTGTTAAGAAATCAATTTATAGCGTTCTCAAAAGCTCACAAAGTACTGAAATAACATTTTGAGGAATCTATTATTATGGAGGAAGTCCTAAGAAGTTGGGTCACCTATTATGTCCAGGTGTTTCAACCACTAAGGAATACATGCGAGCACATTAAATCACTCTAGAGCTAGTGAGGAGACACAGAAGCAATGGCCAAAACAATTCAAGACTAACTTATATTAGAAACAACAAAGCTAGACAAACTTGAGAAACAAGCACACCAATGGATAACTCAAGCCAATCCTAGATTGGACAACCTCGACGAGATTCTCCAACACATGAAGAGATTACTAGACACTGCAGAGGAGAAAGCACAATTTTTAGGCCCTGACATGAGTAATATTGTGTACCTGTCAATATAATAGAAAATGTCGAACTTGTCGAGCCTCACAACCTTGACCATTGACATCCAAAAAGCACTCCGAAATTGGGAAGAATTTCCACACCAATTAGCAGTTACAATAGAAGCCATTGTGGAGATTTGCATACAAAAATACAACACAGTCCATAACAAAATAATTGCAGGAACCACCTGAGACAGTTATTTTTGTTACCTCCCCTTTTTTCCAAACACATAGTCTTCTTCTTTACAATATATTTCCTAAAGCCGGGACATGTATATACTACTCAATACCACTTAATAGAATTGAAGTCGTAATCATAAGCTAATGATACCTTCACGATGACATGTTTCAATGGTGGACGAAACCTTCTTATCACTTAATGGATATAATAATTCTTTTGGAGAAAAGGTTCAAGGATTCTCACGTGATCATGTCCCGACCAAGTCCCATTTATTTGATCCATAATGTACTCATGGATACCCCTTCATGTATGTATATTTATTTCATTGCTAATGGGTTGAGATGTATAAATGGTTTCTTTAGGGCCAAAGGCATGGTGTTATTACATTAAATGTTATTTCCAATGCATCAAGACATCATCAAGACATGTGCATTATGCTAAAAAAAACAACTAATGACACTCATATCTTCAATCATAGGAAAAGGTATCTTTACAAAGAAAATTTATGGATCCAAAATTTTCTTAAAGTGTAGAAAGATTGATGAATCTCACCAATTCCTATATTTCCAACCATAAAATGCTGGTTGATTCACATTCATAAGGATTTATATATTTTTCGGACAATTTTTGGAATTTTTAGTGTAATGTTTTTTACCTCTACCCTTGGGATTCCATCTGTATTGTTTGGTGGAGGAAACGTTCATATCTATGCATATCTAAAATATTCCTTTAGTTCCCTAGGATAATGTCTCCTCAAGTTGACATGTTAAAGGGACCAACGCCACAATACCTAGACACATAGTGCATTGGATACCCCTACAAAGTCATATGTTGCACTTCCTAGATATTTTCATGGGTCTACTAGTAAATTATTTATTTAGGTATAAAGGAATGGCCATCTTCCCTACAACACCTTTCACCAGTCCCTAAGATACACACATACTTCTCAAAACCATATAATGGAATTGATGTATTCAATCACAGGTTACTTATACCCTTATAAGTCCACGTGTGTTTGTTAAAGGAAACCTTATTTTCCTCAAGTGACTAGATTATTCCTTTATGTATTGAGATTTAGGTATCCTCTCATGACCATGTTGATTGCATTAAGTCCCCAACACTTGGATACATAGTGAAATGGTACCCCTATAAAATCATCCATTGTTCATTGAGGAACTTGTCATTTCTTAGATTTCAGCAATGGTTTCTTTAGGGACAAGGACATTTTCTTTTTCTTTATTATTTGATTCACAGGTACTCGAAACATGTACACATATCACAAAACCACCTAATCAAACCACCATATTGAGTCATAGGATAATCATAGCATTGGGATGGCATGTGGGGTTGGTGTAGCTAACCTTCTTTTTGTTGGATGGCTACAAAAGAAAATCACAGATCAAGGTTTAGATCTCTTTAATTAACCATGTTAAAGGAACCAAGGCGGTATGACCTAAATACAAAGCACCATGAAAATCATTGAAAGGTTATGTGTGGTTCTCTAATGAATTTTTCATGGCTCTAGATGCCTCAATAGTCTCTTTAGGGACAAATTCATGGTCTTTTTTACTAGAGCATATTTCCCAACACCCTCATACATGCCACATACTGCTCAAAACCACATAACCACACTAATATCTTAAATTACAGGCTAATTGTACATTCAAGAGGCCATGTGTGGTTCGTGGGGGGTATTTTCTTAGGATTGCAAGGATGTAAGATTATTTTTTGTCGATAGGTTCAAATCTCCTCCACTAACCATGTATAAGCCACTAAGTCCTCGAGGCATGGATACATAGTTTGACAAAGATCTCTTCAAGGTCAGGCATGATGATTAGATATTTTTCATGGATCTAGATTCGTTAATTTCTTTAGGGCGTAAGGAATTGTCTTTTAACCTAGACCATCATTCCCTAGGAATTGAGGCACATATGTACTACTAAAAACCACCTAATGGAATCAAAATTATCAATTATAGGCCAATGATACTATTGGAAGGAATTCTGTGGTTGTTTCACGCTACTGTCCCATACATATATGGATAAAATATTCCTTACAAGATCATGTTCTAATCTCCACCCTCGACCATGTCCATGCCTACAAGTCTTCAAGAAGTAGATACATAACACTATGGATACCCATGTGAAGTCATTCGTGGTGCTTTGAGGCATTGTCCATTGGAATAGATGATTAAATATTTTGTTTAGTTCCAAATACATTTTCTTATTAAATATAACATCATTCACAAGGATCTAAGGAACATACATAGTAGTCAAAACCACCTAATGGTACTGGCATCCTCAATCATAGGCCAATGATACCCTTAGGATTCGATAGGTGTTTGGTGGAGAAAAAATATTAGCCATTGATGGATATGATATTTTTTAGATCCCCACGTTCATGTCCCCTACACTAACCATATTGAACTTCCCAAGGCCCCAACATCTAGATACATAGTGCCATGGATACATCTACAAAGTAGTGCATGGTGTATTAATTCATTGTTCATGGATTTGGGTGCCTTAATGATCTCCTTATACTCAAAAGCATTGTCTTGTTCCCCAAAACATCATTCCTAAGGCCCAAAAACATTCACATACTACTATGAACCATCTAATGTAACTATCATCCACAGTCATAGTCTAGTAATACTCTCACGAGGCCATGCATGTTTGGTCGAGGAAAGGTTCTTACCCTTGTATTCCTATAATATTCCTTTATGTTCCAAGATTTAGGTCTCATGCATTAACCATATCCAAGGTACTAAGGCCACATGATTTAGATATGCAGTGCAATGGATACCACACTAAAGTCATGCATGGTGGTTCTAGGCATTGTTCATGAAACTATATCAACCAATGTATTCTTTAGGGCCATAGACATGGTATTTTCCCTAGAATGTTTTTCCCAACGTTGTAGTATATCTACATAAGGATCTTTCTTTCTTCGTTCCACTCTTGTCAATACCTCAAGATCTATTCCACTATGTAAAAATCTGTCATTATTCCCATATGCAACTTTTACCATAAATATCGACTTTAAAGGGTGTATTACATGGTTCATGGATTTGATCATTTCACATTACATAAACAAATATTAGCTTAGGTTACAAGTTTCTCAATTTTTTTCCCAACCATGGTTCATGACCCATCCTTAGTGCACAAAACTACATATTTCCACCCATAACAATCTCCTGAAAATGACATGATCTCATATTTGAATACTTGATTTAGTGCTCTTGGCCCGAGATTCGTAAATCCTTCCTTTAGGTCCTAAGTCTTGTGATTCCTCCTATGACTATGTCTAGGGTTCTAAGGCCCATACCTAATGTCAATTATATAAACACCTAGATGCCAATGATAACAATGGTAGTTGATGGGTTTTTCTTCAAGATTGCCTTAGGGCCAATGGCCCAAGCACCCCAAGTTTCTTCCTAACACATTATAAAAAAAATTGAGACCTGTTTATACTGCAAAAAACCTAATAATGGCATTGATTTCTTCATTTAGAGGGAAATGATTGATGGAATAGGTCAATTGTAGTGGTTCGAGGTGTTTCTTTTGGAATTGGATGGCCAAAATCTTTTATTTGGGGTTAAGAAATGCCCTCCCCCCCCAAAAAAAATGTCAAGGACATTGAAACCGATATATAGTGCTTAAAACCCATTTGTAAGATTAATACTCCCAATATTAAGCTAAATATATACTTAAAAGGTATTATTTGGTGTTTCAAGTATACTTGTTAATACCAATATTCCTATATGTTTCCTCTATTCTCTAAGGTGTGGGTTTCATCTTTTAATTATATCTATTCCTCAAACACATATAACGAGATATATGTCCTCTAATTCTCTGCTACATCTTTATTATTGTTAGAATATAATCCGTCAGGATTATAATATTGTAAATAAATAAATAAATAGTTAGCTGAACAGTTACATAGGAAGGTGAAAAGGTTGATGAAGCTCAACCGTCACATGTAATATATAAATGTATGCATTAGCCATGAATAATATTGAATCGGGAGTTATACCTAACAAGTGGTATCAGAGCCAAGTTCATAACTCCTGCCTGCATGCCTACCATTCTGTCTGCCTGCTGCCAGTCTGCTCATTCATCTGCCCGTTCCTCGGTCTGCTTTGCTTGGAGTTGAACGTTCTACTGTTGGCGTTACTCCTCCTTCTACGTGCGTTTATTCTCTGCTAGGACGTTGTGATACCTAACCCTAATTTATAGATGTGATTTCTGTGCTTGAATAGTGTTGTGATTTCTGTGCTTGGAAACCCTACTTTTTGCTGGCCGCCTCTTCATTCCCCATCGCTCCATTATATGTTGATATCTGCGTTGATATCTCTTGCACAACACCATTCACAGAAGCCGCACTGTCTTCCAGAAGACCATTCGCGGAAGTCACATTCTCCTTCCGAATGTCATTCCCGCTGCTCGAAACTCCCCCAGACAGTTGCCTTCTGAGTATGTCATGCAGTCGCCCAACAAGCTGCTTCTTGAGTGAATCAAATGCCATATCTAACCTCTCAAGTTGTTCAGTCGAATTGACATTGTACATGAAGAGCCCGTAATAAAGATCAAAACTATCCCCGGCAGTATTCTGGGCCACTTCCAGTAATTTCTCATAACCTTTGGTAGCAATCGGAGTTGACTCCAAGCCACGTGATATGCTACGAATTCCTTATGAAGGATGACTGATATATTGCGTTGATATCACACATATATTGCGTGAAGGAGAATCGATGTTGGAGATTGGAGAATCGTTGTTGGAGAATCGATGTGAAGACTCCATTCTTGTGACTCCATTCTTGTGAGATTGTCAATATATATTCCAGAATTGTGACTGCGTGAATTGAGACTAATATATCACACATATGTTGTGTTGGAGACTAATACTCTTGCTGCATTGAAGAGCTGCGTGGAGTACTGCCTTGAATTCAAGAAGCTGCGTGAAGACTTGATTGAAGACTGCTTGGTTGAAGACAATTGGTGCTATGATTGCTCCTCTCTCTAATATATATCACGCTGACTGATATATATGCTGTGAGGAGAGTGACTGATATATATGCTGCGAGGAGAGTGACTGATATATATGCTGCGTGGAGAGTGACTGATATATATCTTTTATGCTGAATAATAATGTATGCTGTATATCATGCTGACTAATATATTGTGATTGATATGCTGACTGATATTATGCTGAATATTGAAGAATAATGTATGCTGACTGATATATCATACATTGAAGAATCTTGTGAAAGCTATACGTTGTTATGTTGGTGTTGATTGCATTGAGATTGCTCGTGCAATTGGGAATATTTCCACTGAGCAATTTTTCTACTGCTGCAAGTTCCAGAGACTGATAGACATGGAGATGCGTTGAAAGCATTCTAATCCTATGTTTCTTTGAGAGCTATGCCTCTCCCTCACCATCACCAGTGGTGAATGATTTTCTTATGAACTTATTGACAACATATTTTCTCTTTAAATAAACTTATTGTAAATCACCTTGGCAGAGACTGTAGACCTGCAAGGTTATTGTTTTTCCGTTTGTCATATTAAGATCAATATTGTAAATTACACTAACAGTTGTAAAAGATGCAATCTATAGCATCTATTGTTGGTGATGTCCTCACTGGTAAGGAAACATATCCAAAATGGTCTAGAAAGATCAAGAAATCAAGCGAGCATGTTGAAGAATCCCTTGACTTTGTTCAGAAAACAAAGAATCGGTCCAAAGACTCTTCCAAGGGAGATTGCAGCAAGAGAGGACGAGGAAGAAGAAACTTCAGAGGCAGAGGAGGCAGAAACAAAAGATCAGATTTGCAGTGCAAGCGTTGTGGAAAGACTGGGCACACATCAGATTAGTGTTGGGCTTCATGGGACTCCATTAAAGACAAACATAACCAGAAGAAAGATGACCAAGATGCTAGTAAATCTTCTGATTCTTGTATTATTGCACATTGTAATCTTGGAATTAATGAAATGACTTCACTTTCATCTTACAAAGATTGTTGGCTGCTTGATACTGGTGCAACATCACACATGACATTTAGAAAAGATTGTTTTGAAGAACTTAATGAAACAATAGATGGCATAGTGTACTTTGCAGATAAGTCAAGTATTAAACCAAAGGGAATGGGCACCATTCGACTGAAGATGCCTGGATTCCCTGATTTCTTGTTGAAGAATGTTCTTTATCTTCTAGAGTTGTAGAGAAGCCTGTTGTCCTTGGTGGAGATACGACAGCAAGGCCATTCCATCCACATGTTTGAGGGAATCGTAGAAATAAGAAAGTCCTCTGACAACCAAGTCATCATGACTGGATATGAAGATGGGAAGCTGCTAAAGCTAAAGGGTTCGTCTGCAAGAGTTCAGAACTATGCCTACCTCTCTCAGCATGGAGAAGGTAATTTGTCATCTAGTTCATTGTGGCATGCAAGATTTGGTCATCTAAATTATAACAGTCTTCGTTTGTTGAGAAAGAATGGTGTATTTGGTTTGCCCACCATTCCCAAAGAGAAGAACAAATGTGATGCATGTATATTAGGGAAACATAGTAAGCTGCCATTCCATGAATCTAATTTCAGAGCAAGTAGGAAATTAGAACTAGTGCATTCTGATTTATGTGGGCCAATGCCAACTCCTTCAACAAATGGGAATAAGTATTTTATGACATTTGTTGATGACTACTCAAGAATGTACTGGATTTACTGTTTAAAGACAAAATCAGAAGCATTTCAAAGATTCAAAGACTTTCATGCATTGATAGAAAAACAAGCACAATAAAAAATTGGTACACTTCGTACTGATAATGGGAAAGAATACACTTCAAATTCTTTTGAAGATTATCTTCGCCAACATGGAATTGCACATTAGACTACCGTTCCCTACAATCGTCAACAAAACGATGTAGCAGAAAGAATGAACAGAACCATAATGAATATGGTTCGCTCAATGATGTTTTTCAAGAATGTAAAACTAATGTTTTGGGGTGATGCAGTAAAATGTGCAGCCTATTTAAGAAATATAAGTCCCTCAAATGCTCTTGATAACAAGACTCCACATGAAATGTGGTTTGGTCATATCCCTTCAGTCAGGCATCTCAGAGTTTTTGGTTCCACCTGTTATGCCCTAATTCCAAAGGAGAAAAGAAACAAGCTTGGTGCTAGAAGCAGAAAATGTATTTTCCCGGGGTACGAAGAATACTCCAAGGCATACCATCTGTATGATGAGGTAAACAAGAAATTTGTTATTTCCAGAGATGTCATTTTTCTTGAAACTAATAAAAATGACCAGTCCATTGAGAGACAGCTTGATCATTTGGAAAGTTATCCTCATCCAAAGACATATTCTAAAAATGAATATGAAATTCCAAACCTTGAAGGGGGAATTCCTATTTTGGATCAACCTTTGGAATTTCCATATGAAGCAGCAACTCCCCCACATGAAGAATTTTCTGCTACTTCACCTGAACAAGAGGTTCAACTGGATGATGTGATTGAGAGAATTGAAAGACTCTCAATCAATGATGAAGCACCACCAGCTGATCAACCAGGACCATCACAGAAGATTCCTAAATGGGCCACAAAGACACTTGAAAGTGTCCATCCGGATGAAGTTGGAAAGATGGGAACGAGAAGTTCGAAAAGACATGGAGGAGAAGTAGATAATTTAGGTGCTGACATGGATGTATCATTTGATTGTGAATTTAATTTATCTGCTAACTTTGAACCAACTTCCTTTGAAGAAGCTTCTACTCGAGTTGAGTGGAAAGAAACTATGCATAATGAGTATGATGCACTCTGAAAGAATGGAACTTGGAAGCTGGTTGACCCTCCAGTTGGAACCAAACCAATTGGCTACAAGTGGGTGTACAAGAACAAATACAAATGAGATGGCTCACTTGACAAGCACAAAGTGAGGCTTGTAGCAAAAGGCTATGCACAGAAGGAAGGAATTGACTATGAAGAAACGTTGTCTCCTACAACAAAATGGGCTACCATCCGCACCTTACTCTCTTTAGCTGCTCAGAAAGGGTGGAAAGTTCATCAGATGGATGTGAAGACTGCTTTCTTGAATGGAGACTTGAAAGAGAATGTCTTCATGTCTCAGCCAGAAGGCTTTGTTGTCAAAGGAAAAGAACAAAAGGTATGCAAGCTTGTAAAATCCTTGTATGGCTTAAAACAAGCACCTCGCGCATGGTATGAAAAGTTAACCGAGCATCTTTTGAAGTTAAATTTTGAACATTTTGATCTTGATGATGCAACACTGTTTATAAAGAAAGTTGGAAGATCTGTTGTGTATCTTGTGGTGTATGTACATGATCTTTTGATGACAGGGAACAATGAGAGCTATATATCATCCATAAAGAAAGATTTGAAAAAGACCTTTGAAAAGACAGATATGGGACATCTCCACTATTACTTAGGAATTGAAGTCACTCAACATCCTAAGTACATATTCCTATCTCAGAAAAAATATGTTGGAGAACTACTAAACAAATTTTGCATGACAGAATGCAACCCTATATCTACTCCAATGGAACAGAAAATGAAGCTCACATCAAGCGAAGGAAAAGAATTTGAGGATGCGACAAAGTATCAACAACTTGTAGGAAGTCTTATCAACCTTACAACAACTAGAACATATATTTCTTATGTTGTTGGCATACTTTCAAGGTTCATGCATAAACCTTGTGAAGGACACTGGTCAGCTACAAAAGGAGTTCTAAGATACTTGAAGGGGACTCAAGACATTGTACTCAAGTACTCTAAAGTGGATGACTTCAAACTTATTGGGTACTTAGACTCAGATTTTGATGGTGATAAGGAGACAGGAGTATCAACTTCTGGATACACTATGAGTCTTGGATCAGCAGCTATCTCATGGAGATCACACAAACAGTCAGTTCCGGCAAATTCAACAATAGAAGCATAATATGTGGCTGCAGCTGAAGCAATGAAAGAAATAGTATGGCTCAGGAAGATACTTGAAGATTTGCAAGAAAAACAAGAGAACTCCACTCCATTGTTGGTCGACAATACTTCTGCAATCAAGCTGGCTAAGAATCCTAGATTCCATGATCGAACCAAACACATCAACACAAAGTATCATTTGATTCGACATCATGTAGAGGCCAAGACAGTCCATCTTTGACATTGTTCCACAAATGATCAAGTTGCAGACAGCTTCACCAAAGCGCTTGGACGAGAAAAGTTTGAAAGATTCAGAAACATGCTCGGACTTACTAACACCCCTTCGGATTAAGAGGGGGATTGTTAGAATATAATCTGTCGGGATTATAATATTTTAAATA
This sequence comes from Pseudotsuga menziesii, assembly GCA_001517045.1. NCBI lineage: Eukaryota > Viridiplantae > Streptophyta > Pinopsida > Pinales > Pinaceae > Pseudotsuga > Pseudotsuga menziesii. Next base: position 122,882 of record LPNX010381909.1, read on the forward strand.
AATAAATAAATAGTTAGCTGGACAGTTACATAGGAAGGTGAAAAGGTTGATGAAGCTCAACCGTCACATGTAATATATAAATGTATGCATTAGCCATGAATAATATTGAATCGGGAGTTATACCTAACAATTATAAGGGAAAAAATCCTCTCTAAATTCATTTTCTATTGGCTCAACACATCATTATTTTTCCTACATGCCTATAAGCTTGATTTATGCGAAGGCCTAGGTTTCTTTTCATAACTAGGTCAAGGTCTAGTATATCTATAGCTATTAATCAAACCTTATACTGAAGTAAATTCCAACACATAAAAGATACGAATATTGTTATGAGGACATGTGTGATAACCATATTTATTAGTCCTACACTCCAAAAAAAACTTCTTTCAGGGAACATGGTAGAGGTTTCCTCCCTTAATCATATCAAAGGATTCAAGAGACATGCATTTTCCTCAAAAACTTTATAACGATATTGATATCTATCAAGAATAAGATCAATAAAAATATTCTCAATCCAATAATTAAATTTCAAATCATATAGTTTTTATTACTATTTTCTGATTCTAATAAATTAGAAAAAAATATCTTTAATTATTTCACAATACTAAAAATCTTAAAAATAAACATTAATAATTTATATTAATCAACATTAATAACTTCTTAACACTAGAAATGTTAATACCAATATTACAATTTAAACACCACAAAATATAAGTAATGTTAATTTATGATAAAACCCAAAAAATAATTAATTACACCTCTTAATTTATGATATAACACAGACTTGATTAATTACAGCACAAACTAATTAACTAACCAATCATGAGTGATGCTAAATTGTGATTAAAAAAACACAATTGAAGAAGAATATGGATCTTACCCTTTGATATAAATATTAACCGTTATTACGGATGGCAAAAGGCGGAGAGGGAGATATTCAGGAAGAGCTGTGTAGCTCGTCTCTGCATAGCGGGCATTGAAGTCGAAAATAAAACCATTCCAAGATGCAATGTTTATGATAAATATGTCCGCAGCGCATTTGTTTGGCAGGCTCACCAATGAATATCATATTATGACAAATTGCACATTCCACTCCCTCGCCGTCACCATCATCTTTATCGACGAGCTCATCGGGAATAATAATGCTCTGCCCAGAGTCAACAGCTGCGAAGGCAGCGGCCACCGGATAAGTCCCATGGAGGTCAATATATTGATATTTCAAGTGACTGTCAATATCGAACTGATCGAATCTTATTTTTATGGAAGAGGAATCCGCCTCCAGGAGCTGCACAATCCGTCGGGAATCTGAGAACCTGCCGCTCCAACTTATTTGCTGGCTCCACACATTTCCATCGCGGCGTCTCCAATCCAATATAGTTCGCCACAAGATAATATCAATATTTTCGGCCATTGCAATCTTGATGTCCTTCTGACCTGGTTCGCAGTAGGCCGTTCCTACTTCATCTAAGTGACGTATATTCACATAATCCGAATAAGACTCCAATACCCACTCATCTCCGTCAGCTTTTGTCGTACATCTGAAGACTACGCTGGAGATGAAGTGTTGCTGATCAACTCTCTCATGTGAATCGAGAGCAATTTCACTTCTAATTTTGTCTGTTACTGGCACCGTGGCAGATTCTAATACTTGCCCTAGCGCACTGCTATCTACCTTCTCTTCTATATATTTCATCATCTTTAAAAATATTTCTTTTGCAACATCGCTAATATCATTCGGCACGTTAGAATTGCTTCCATTTGCTGAGGCTCTCATTTTCTTACTTTCGCTGCAGAAAATCGTCCAAAAGAAAATAAGGAGTCAACCAATCGAATCTCTATGGCTGGTTTACTCGTGTTTATATATGATTTTATTATTTTCAGTAGATGGGAAAGAAAAGGAAAACACGGTTTACACTTAAAAAGCCGGGGTTAGTTGTATGTATCTATAAATATGTTTTATTGATAGACGGGTATCGGCGTGGTAATTTTCACTCGCCGACGCAAAATATTAGGAAATGGATTGAAAATTATAATATATCAGCTTCATTTATTATTGTTTTAATTTTTTTTTTTAATGTTTAAAATAGAGTTTCTTTTTGGTTTTTTTGGAACTTAATTGACATATTAGGAAATGGGAAGATGATAGTCCATCATCTTTATTTATTATTAATATATATATTTTTGTTGTTGTTGTCGTCGTCTAAAATATAGTTGGTTTTTTATTTTACATATTTGTTATTTAGGAGAATTAAAGTATAATCATAATTAGATAAATTTAGTCAACAATTATATAGTAAAATTCTGATTTTAAAGAGCAAATATCACAAAATTAGATTTGAACCTAACCACTCTATGTAACCTCAATTAACCAATTGAAATATATCTAAAAATAAAATATTAAAAAAAAAATATATCAAATATTCATCCCCTTCAAATATTTATAATAGAGTATAATGTTTTATCTTGTTAAAAGTTATTAACCATAACCCATCATATAAGGATATTTAACTTGAAAAATTCAAGGTTAAAGTGAAAATATTTAGAAGAAAGTGCTTTAGAGAAATGATTCCATCATCATAGAATAATTTTTTAAAAGTTTTTGCAATGTCTCTAAATAATTTTCTCTCTGCCACTTTATTCGGCTAGAAAGTTAATGGTTTAAAGTCACTTGGAAAAAATAAAGGGTTATAAGGTACTATCACAAAACCAAGGTTTAGGGAAAACTTCATGGAGCAAGGAATCAATATCTCCTATAAATCAATTTTATTAGTGTTTTGAGAGAATTTGGACAAGGAGGGCACATTAGTGGTGGAATGAGTCCAAATATGTGATGTAATTCCTATCCATGGTGGAAGGAATGCTCTCATGAAGGCATCTCAAGGGTTGTAACTCTTTGGGCTAAAAATAAAAAATATATGACATCCATGACAAGAATGAGGTCCTATGACAACTTATGACACCATATGACATGTTGTAGGTCCTAAATTTACACGAGGGTGTAGAGGTTAGAGTGGTCCCACATGAGGATCTATCTCCCCCAAAATCAATCTAATCCTCTAAAATTCGAACTTGCAAGGTAGATGAAGTTATTGTTTTTCCAAATAACATTAGGGAAGATGTAAGTGGGTCTCAAGATGTCATTCTCTCATAAAAGTAAAATTTATTAATATTTTTTTAAGTATTTCTCAGAGAAATCTAGAAAGTGTGGGAAATGGTCAATGAAGATTTATGAAAAGAGTGAAGACATAAGTGAAGGGGTTTTTGGTCGTTTGAGTTTTAATATTGGAGGGCCATTGAGCTTCTCAAGGTTGGGATATGTGCCCCTTGGTCCATAACTAGTTTTGGTGGTGAAAGATTCCACCCTAGCTAACATGAGAGGAGAAATCACTCAAATTTATCAATTGAAATTCTTGTGCAGAAAATATCAAGAGGAATCACTCATATTTATCAAGTTATATTTATCTAATGGAGTTGTAGATCTTGTTCTATTTCTGGTTGTATTTCATCTTCATGTTTTAAATTAGAGTGCCAAGTTGTAGCAACAAAATTTTATGGTGGTTTCGAGAAAGTTGGAGTTGTGTTGAAGGTTCTTGCTTGAGGAGGGCACACCAAAAGTAGTAGATCTCTAATGGGAAGTGCATCTCATATTTTTGATAGAAGGCACACCAGTGGATTGTATGTTGCATATTGGGGTCAAATTCAGGCTTTAGAGGGAGCACTAGGGAAGCAAATCTCACTTTTGGAGCAACAATCTTCCCTTTCTACATTGTTCATTTTTGGGTAGTTCTTTCTTTTCTTTTTCAGTAGATATTTCTTTCATTTTGTAGCTTCTATAGCATCATTGATGTAGTCACTCATACTCTCCGTGAATTAATGAGAAAATCTGGCATTTACTTCATGTGTTGTTCCAAATTCATTGACTAGTTTCCTCACGTAAAAATATGCATTAAAATGGTTATATAAGCTTAAGATTCCTTTTATTTAACTATCATAATAAGTTGTTTGGAAGTGGTGACTATGTCATTTTGATGCATTTGGATGTGTAGAGTCCATGTTTATACTTTTTGGGAGAATTCGAGTGGGCTAGAGAATTTTTCAACTGCTTAGGAAAAGTTTTCTTTTTTGGGTCAAAATCAAGTTAATCTCCCTCCTTTTGATTTGGGTTTCTTCCAAAACTACCATCAACATTCTTTGAAGATTTTCGTGTTAAAATATGTAATGATGAATTATCTTGTAGATTGGTAAAATATCATTTAAAGGCATAAAATAACTCTAATATTATAAAATAGAGTTTTCCCACATGCATCATTGTAATTATATCATTTGTAAACATTGTCTATATAAAGAGATGAAAATTTATTTTCCCCACAAGTCTCATGAGATGTATTGTAATCCAAATCTCTTGGTATATAAGAGAGGTGATGGAGACCCTTTTGGGTATGTGTTGATTGTAGTTCATCACACATCACATGTTGTCTATGTCATTTGTACACACATGATTGTGACATGATTGGGTGATGGAACTTGATGTGAGGCATATGTGAGGATTCTATGTAATCTTGGAGATCTATTTTCAGAATAATGGAAGATGCAACCCATACCATGGATGTAGCCCATATTGGGTGAACCACGTATCTCCGTGTTCTCTTGTTGTTCTCTTTTCTCTAATTTTATTTCATGCTTTATGTTGCTTGTTAGATAGAAGGATACACTACTAATGCTTTCCATATTTTATATTTCGCTATGATATTAGTTCGTATGTTCATAATATTCTAACATTGTGTTGAGATATATAGCTGGTTTTGCGTTTGTATGAGTGGAATTGGTTCTATCCAAGCAAATTCAATTAGCTTGGGAGGTGTTTTGATTGACTAGAATACATGATTATCTCCATGGTTAAACTCAATCTAGTCATCATTGGTTCAAGTTGGTGATTGGGAGTTTATTCATATTTATTTAATCTAAAATTTCATCCATTGTACTATTTTATATTGGGACATCAAATCATCATTATATGGGTTCTTCATCTAGTACATCGGGTGCTTCCTAATTGATAGTAAGGGAATTGAATACAATCTATTTGACAGAAGTCTTGAACAAGATTTTAATAAACAACTTTCAAACTTTATATCATATATGTTTGAGAACATAATAGTGGTACCTAAGTACATTAATTAATGTTCACATATTATATAAATCATAAATCAAATGTATATTCTATTGTTATGGAAGTTGACAATGATATATGAAGAATCCTTGTATGATTTTTTTGAAGGAAGTTGAAAACCATTAGACTCTCCATGGAAAAAGTTGGAGCTAATATATTTGATGTTTAGATTGGCGATATTACAGGGGTATTGGAGGATGCTCCTTGATGGCTATGGGAACGGAAGAGTTATAACGAAGAAAACTTGAATATCAGAATTTCAAAAGTAGAAATTGTCACCCATGGATGGATTCGTATATGGAAGAATGTTACCCACTTTCTTTTCTACCTTGCCAGTTAAAGAGGAGAATCTTGAGTGAGAAATTTTAATGAAACACCATGAGAAGTCATTGAAGCACTTTGATAAGACACAACAAGAGTTAGAGCATAGCTTTCAGTAATGTAGATCATTGCTACCAGAATGCTCTAGATCAAAAATTAGGAAGAGGATGTTCAATATGTTTGAAAATAGAGCATCCAAAATTTCATGTAATGAAACTAGTTCAAAGGGTGGTGAATACACTATTAATATTCTTCCTTCAAATTCAAACAGGGGACAAGAGGTAGATTCTTTTCCTAGTTATACACAAGAATGGTGCATAGAATATGGCCTAGCAACAATACATGAAATTGAGACACCAAGGTATGTTAACAAATATTAATTTTATAATGGTCATATTTCCTCGCAACACCATGATAGAAAATCCATTTCATGTAAATATGAAATCCTTGTAAAATATTTTAGTGATGGTACTAACAATTTTGGTGTTAAAGATATATTTTTTGTTGTGTTTTCATGCCATGCACATTATGATTTGGTATACCATCCATTAGAAAATATAAACAAAACAAAAAACATGGGCAATGAGATATTTCAAGATCAAGCCACATGATTTGGATGATATCTTAGGTAATAGAATGCACAGTGTTGGAAGGATGACATTTCATGACTTAGAGATCCAACTTTGTTATGCAACCAAATCCCATATAGAGCATAAAAAGAGAATAAATAGAAAATAAGAGAGTAATACACGCCTAAAAGATGAATATAATAGATAAATATCAATCTTCTTTGAGGGAGGAACCTCCTTACACAATGTACAAGACAAGACAAGATGATATGATGCTAAAATGAGAATATATCTTTCCTATATATAGGAGAAACTAGTGTACAACTAATAAACCCACTATGAGGCCCCAAGCCTACGTAACTAATATGTAATGCCTCACAATATAGCAGGTAATGTGCCACACTATATGGTGTAATGTATCATCAATAAGGTATTAACCTACCCCTCCCCTTCAAAAATTGTTGTCCTCAACGCTGAAATAGTTATGTATGTTGCTGTATAAAGGACTCATCTTCCCATGTTGAATATTCTGTGGGTAAGTTCTTCCATTTAATGAGATACTCTGAAATTGATAGATTTCGAAGCTATCTAGTTCATATTTCAAAAGTTTTTTCAAGCTCCAAGATGAATTTTCCTTCCCCATCAAGTTCTGGTAACATTGTTTGAACTGGTATCTTGTCACCGATTAACTTCTTTAAACAAGAAACATAGAAAACTGGATGGACTCGAAAAGATGTAGGTAGTCCCGATTTGTAGGCCACACTACCAATATTTTGTAACACCTTGTAGGGACTGTAGTATTTAGGTGATAATTTATTATCCTTCTTGGTGTTCTTCAGGGACATATGTTTGTATGGTTGTAGTCTTAAAAACACCCAATCCCCAACATTAAATCTCTGTTCACTACGGTGTTGATCTGCTTGTTGTTTCATTCAATTTTGTGCCAGATTCAAGTTGTCCTTTAAGAGTTGAAGAACTTGTTGTTGATGCTCCATATGGTCTTCCACTGCTTGAAACTTAGAGTCTCTTAGTGAATATGTGATGGATGGTGGATGGTAGCCATATAGTGCCATAAATGGGGTAATTTTTGATGATGTATGGAAGGAAGTATTATACCACCATTCTTCCAATCGTAACCATTTGACCCATTTTGTTTGTTTATGAGCTGCAAAATATCGAATATACCCTTGCAATTTTTTTTTACTATCTCTGTCTATCCATTAGATTGAGGGTGATAAGATGAGATATGATCTAGTTGAGTACCCAAACAAGAAAATAATTTGGTCCAAAAATTTCCAATGAAAATGGGATCGCTCACACTTACTATAATATTTGGATTAGCATGTAGTTTTTGTACTATCTCCATAAAAGAATTCGCAATCATGCTTGATTTTGAAGGGGTGAGATAGTGCACAGAAGTGTGCATATTTAGTAAGTCTATCAACAACCACCATGATGACACTCTTTCCTTCAAAGTTTGGTAAAGCTGTGATAAAATACATTGAGACCTCTGTCCACCTTTGGCTTTGAATGGAAAGTGGTTGTAGGAGACTAGGGGTCTTAATTGTCTCCACTTTATTTTGTTGGAAAACCAAACATTCTGCCACAAATTTTTGAACGTCGGTTTTAAGACCATCCTAAAAAAAATCTTTCTTCACCCTATCATAGGTTTTTAAGAAAACTGAGTGCCCTCCTATCAATGAAGAGTGGAATTCAGAAAGTACCTTTTGCTTGAGATGAGAAATATTACCAATATATAAGAGATCCTTGTACCATTGCAAGTCATATTTCCACCTAAAAGTATTAGAGGAACTGGGATCCTGTTGCAGCTTTTGAATAAATGTCCATATTTTTTTGGCATTTTTCTATTCGTCATTTTCTTCAGCTATCCAATCTGTTTGGATGATCGAAATAGCATAGAGTGATGCTTCAACATACCCATCTTTCCTAGAGAGTGCATCTGTGACAACATTATGCTTCCTCTTTTTGTAAAGTATTTCAAACTCATATCCCAACATCTTTGTTACCCATTTTTGTTTGTCTTCTGAAGATATCCTTTGTTCCAAGAAGTATTTAAGGCTATCATGATCAGTTTTAACCTTGAAATGTCTCCCTATAAGGTAGGGGCGCCTTTGCTTCAAGGAATGTATTATTGCAAACATTTCCTTCTAATAAATGGGATCTTTTAAGTTTTTTCCCTTGATTGGATGACTACTGAAGGAAATAGGGTGTCCTTCTTGCATTAGTATAGCTCTAATTCCATTTTTTGAAGCATCACATTCCACAATAAAGGTTTTTTTGAAGTCTGGTGACGCCAAACCAGGAACTTTACACTTGGCCTCTTTGAGTTGTTGAAAGGATCTGGAGTCCAAGAGATATCATCTTTCTTCAGTAACAGTGTTAGAGGATATGCTATTCTTCCATAGTTCCTAACAAACTTGTGGTAGTACCGTGTCAAACTTAAGAGTCCTCGAAGATTATTTAGGGTTTTTGGAATTGGCCAATCCAATGATGGATTTAATTTTTTTAGGGTCTACCATGACACCTTTATGAGATACAATATGACCAAAATACTCTACCTCCTTTATCCCAAATAAAAAATTTGAGGGTTTTGCATACAATTCATTCTCCTTTAGTATTTGTTGTGAATCATCAACTTTTCAGGACTCCAAATTCCTACTCTCTAATTTTGTAGAAATTCTGACCAGCAATAGATTAATTTCACTCACAACAAATTACAATTGATCATGCAAAATTGTCAACAATGGAGACTGAAAATGGAGCTGTAACACAAAATTATATTAACTCAGTGTACAATAGCCAACCCTGTAATATCATAGGTTGCTGAATATATAGAATACATCAATAGGTCGAATGCATAAGGAGGCATCCAAAACTAGCATAAAGCAGGCTTACCCAAAATAAGCAAATCCCCCATAGGTGTAAAAAGCTGATCCCAAATCTGTCACGAGGCTCACGAATTGGAAAGGGCGCATGGGCAAGCTAATGAGTGGTAGAATGGCAGCTCATAGATGCTTTTGCATGGAGGAAAGAGTGGAGGATGAAAGGGCAATAAAACAAGTTCACCTCACCTAGTCTTGCTTTCCTATGTGCCTTAAAACACTGAAAAAGCAGTCAATAAAGCAGAAAAAGAAGAAGGGCACCTAGGAGGCCAGGAATAAAGTAGATTTGATTCCTAAGGCTTTCCCAAGCACTAAATGAGTCAAAGATGGCAAGTTTGACCTCTATGGATAGGCAATTAGCAACTTGCACATGGTGGGACTCATGGACTAGGCAAATAAGACAAAAATAAATGA
>LPNX010381909.1:135224-145267 GCA_001517045.1 Pseudotsuga menziesii
CTCTTTGTCATCGGAACTTGATCCTCCTTCTCTCTTCTTTGAGCTTTCTGGAAGGTAGATGCCATTCTTCTCCAGGAGATTGGTCAACATATCAATCTGCTTTTTCATACAAGAGCTTTTAGTGTGATTACCCTTCGAACAGCATGAGCACTTGTTCATTTCACCTTTGTTTTTCTTCTTCTGGGTATTTTTCTTGGGACCTTGTTGATCCTCCAGAGACTGCTTCTTGTCTCTTCTTTGCTCATGTGTCTTTTTAGCTTTATTTTTGCTTTTAGAATCCACCCTCGAATCTCCAGCAACCAGAGCTTGGTCTTTGGAAGGTTTGATGGTGCCCATCATCACGAGCTTGTCTTGTTCTTGTGTGAGAGATTCCATGAAATCTGCAAGGCTAGGCATCTTCCAGGTTCGAGCTGTGAGTTTTGTGGCATAGAAGGTCGAAACAAATACTGAGTATTCAGGTCCTAGCTTCGAGAGGATGGCCAATATGGGCTGATCATCTTTCTTTTCGATACTACACTGCTTCAGCGGAAAAACTAGTGCTTTGAACTTGGAGAAATATAGCTGCAGGGATTCAAAGCTACTGGGACTCAGAGAGATCAGCTCATTTTCGATCTGATGTCCCCTCATCTCATCTGTCTTTCCAAAAATATCAGAAATATTCTCCCATACTTGATCCGGTGAAGTTAATCCATCGAGATGGAAAAGGAGGTCTCGGGAAATACTGAGACATAGGAGGCCATAAGCCTCATCTCTCCAATTGTGCCATTTGATCTTCTTTGCAACTGCATTGGGCTCTGCTTCTGATGCCATAGTCACCCTGTAGAGGCCTTTTTCTCTCAACAAGATCTCCATCTCTGCTTTCCATTCAAAATAGTTGAAGGGAGTCAAGATAGTTTTCTGTGAATCCATAGCTTTAGAAAATATGTCCCGACTATTAGTAGAAGGCTCCCAGTCTTGATGTCGAACCTGAAAAACAATTTTTGAAGGAGATTAATAACCTACAATGGCTCTGATACCATGTAGAAATTCTGACCAGCAATAGATTAATTTCACTCACAACAAATTACAATTGATCATGCAAAATTGTCAACAATGGAGACTGAAAATGGAGCTGTAACACAAAATTATATTAACTCAGTGTACAATAGCCAACCCTATAATATCATAGGTTTCTAAATATATAGAATACATCAATAGGTTTAATGCATAAGTAGGCATCCAAAACTAGCATAAAGCAGGCTTACCCAAAATAGGCAAATCCCCCATAGGTGTAAAAAGATGATCCCAAATTTGTCATGAGGCTCACGAATTGGCAAGGGCGCATGGGAAAGCTAATGTGTGGTGGACTGGCAGCTCATACATGCTTTTTCATGGAGGAAAGAGTGGAGGATGAAAGGGCAATAAAACAAGTTCACCTCACCTAGTCTTGCTTTCCTATGTGCCTTAAAACACTGAAAAAGCAGTCAATAAAGCAGAAAAAGTAGAAGGGCACCTAGGAGGCCAGGAATAAAGTAGATTTTATTCCTAAGGCTTTCTCAAGCGCTACATGAGTCAAAGATGGCAAGTTTGACCTCTATGGATAGGCAATTAGCAACTTGCACATGGTGGGACTCATGGACTAGGCAAATAAGACAAAAATAAATGAATTAATGTCTAAGTGGGTAATACTATGGGTTTGATTATTCTAACAATTTTTTTTTCAAATTTATTCAAATGTGACTAGAATAAGTCATTGTGCCCCTCCTTGTCCTCTTCTTGAGTAGATAGTTGAGGAACAGAGTTATGTTTGATATCCTTGATAAACTCCTTCAAGTATTGGAGATATTCCTTACTATCCATCCCTTTGAGATCCTCTATAATAGCCATATTCTTTTCTAATTTAGCGAAGCAATCAATTTTCACATTTTCTTTAATCATATCTTCCAACTTGGACACTCTAAAATAAATGTCTTCCATTTCCTCGTAGGTTGGGGATGAACCCTCGGGGGGGTTGAGTGGAGTGTGATTCTTTCCACTTCTTTTTGGTGGAATTTTTAACAGTATCACACCTATGGTTTACCACAAATATATCCTTCTACTAAAATCTATTCAAATGCAAAATGTTGTACCTTTTTCAATCATTGATTAGGAGGTTGTTTTAGGGACGACTTGTAACTGAGGAAAAATTTGAATTTACACCTCACTGAGGATGAAATTTCATCCCGTAGTACCTCGATCTGTCCTCTTTCCAATTCCATAGGTATGACCTAATTTGGATGAGCCAACAAAAAGTTATTGCAAATATACCAAAACCTCTTTTTTTGTCCTATCCAGAAGAGCGAACTTGTCTTGTATGCCACATGCCCATTATTTTGTGTCTATATCTCAAACTTATACCACAGATACCTTGGTATATTGTGTTTCATATGAAATTGGTCTCACTCCATTTGGATATAATATTCCTTAGATATGACCTTTTTCTCAAGAGCAAATGTTTTATACTAGCTGTAGGACTAGTAAAAAACCCTAGATTCCTCCAAACTTATCTCTGAAACTGTACGTATTAGGATATGAATATGTTACTGGAGATATTTAGGCCTGTTTTGGAAGTGGGGTTTTAACCTCAATCTTTGCTTCCTTGTAGAAAAAAAGTTGTGGCGAAAGTTCCACGATGATTGTTCTTGCAGCAGCTAGTCCCGAGGGAAGGGTTCTAATACCAAATGTTATGCAACCAAATCCTTGATATAGCATAAAAAGAGAAGAAATAGAAAACAAGAGAGTAATCCACACCTAAAATATGAATAGAATAGATCAATATCAATCCTCTTCGATGGAGGAACCTCCTTACACAATGTACAAGACAAGACAAGATGATATGATGCTAAAATGAGAATATCTCCTTCCTATATATAGGAGATACTAGTGTACAACTAATAAACCCACTATTAGACCCCAAGCCTACATAACTAATATGTAATTACCCACAATATAGGGGGTAATGTGCCACACTATATGGTGTAATGTGTCATTAGTAAGGGCTTAACAAACTCTTAATCACAAAAGAGATGATGTTACAAGAATTGAAAAGTAAATATTGCGCTCTTAAATTTGTTAGAGACCTTATGTGGAGGAATTAGATTGAGGAGAGAAATAAAGGATGTTCTATATGGGTCACTAGTGACAAATTTTGAATCGTTGAGAAGGAATTGGAGAGAATTAAGTTAGATTACTTGCAGGTGTTTATGGACAAGGACCTTACTCTCAAGTTTTCTTAAGACGAGACTAAGGAGGTGGAGCATATTCATATCAAGTTGGGAAGATTCTAATATTCCACTTAACCTTTCCACAACAATTTGTACATCGATTATTACATTCATGACCTGCTTGAGGGGCCTCATGTTAGGATTGAGCATGACGAGCATACATATTTGTAGGTGCTTGAGGAGAGGATTGACATGGAGAATATTGGCCAAGTAATTTTTTTCATTGGGAGGATCATGATCTCCCCCTATCGGAGAGAGGCTTAGTCATGGACAAGTTATATGAGCATTATATTTATGGACCAACTAGTAGAGGAGCATATGCATCCATGGATTCAATGGATAGATCTATCACAGGTATTGGTGCACATTGGGGATAGAGCATACCATTCAGTATTTCATCTTTTGAACAGCAGTAGAAGCAACTATGGTTCTTGTATGATGTCTTCATCATACATATTAGGGTACATGAATTTCACATGAGTTGTTGCATAGGACTAGTTGTTAGCAATCAAACTAACACCCTTAAGAGTGACAGTTTGAAAACATATTTTTATTTCTCCTGCAACATGAAGACCAACATTTAGAACAAATTGAGAGATTTGATGTCACATATGAACACTTCTTCCATAAAGGAATAATTTTGTGTATACAAATTTTTATGGGTGGGTCATTGTAGAAGTAGAGGTTGATTTGCCTTACATAAATTTTCTTTCTAGTTTTGTGTTGGTATTCAGTTCTCTCACTAGTTGAGAAACACCAAGGCATGGATCTATATAAGATAGTAACCTTGAATTCCTTTAATTATCGTGAATGGAAATCCAATATTGAGATATTGTTGCACAACATAGGTCTCTACAGAGTTACTGTGGCCATATAAATCGATCATAATGCAGTTGTTGAGAAAGTAAGGTGGTATAATGAGAATGATGAAGGTTATGGATTGCTTTGTCGCTCTCTCTCTCTCTCTCTCTCTCTCTCTCTCTCTCTCTCTCTCTCTCTCGCTTTGAAACTTCTTTTCCATCTTGATGGATTAAAAATCCCTAATGAAGTGTGGATCAAACATGAATCATTTTTTAGAAAGAAAGATCAACTTAGAAGACATAAATTGGAGAATGACTTGATCTCATTGAGACCAAGTGAATTCGAAACCATTGAGGAATTCATCACCAAGTTTAAGTCACTAGTGATTTTTTTAAATCACTATGGGATTTAGAAGGAATAAGATTAGTTAATCCTTTCCATCCTATCAAATATAGGTTTGGAATACTCAGCTTTGTGTCAACATTCCATACTACTAATCTTGCAGTTCGAAATTGGAGGATTCCATCACTAGATTCATTCATAGATTCTCTCACTTAAGAGAAGGTCTAGATGATTCAAATGGGGACTCTTTGTTGGGTCACAAAAATACCACATTTTATTAATCTTTCATATATCATTTGTTACCTTATTCCTATTTTATCCTTCCATAAAACCATTAATATCCACCACTTTCATAATACATATGAGTTTATATTACTATTTTCAAAATTATCTGTTTTAAGTATTTGTAAGAGAATTCTTGATTAAATATTAGAAATTAATATATTTTTCATATATATATCAAATATTTATGTGAACTTTGTAATGTAGGGATATTTGAAGCTTTCGACCAAGGAGTATTCAAAAGCTTCCCGAATGTTTTCTCCATCTTTTCAAGATTTGAAGGAAATGATCGAAGCTAATTTCAAGGAGAGGATTATGGAAATATGGAGAGAATATCTCATCCCATATTTGTTGGAGAATTTGAAGGGATAAGTTGAGAGAAAAGTGGGTATGTTGGATAATTTGGATGGATAAGTTGAGAGGAAAGTGGATTGTAATTATCAATAGTTTATCTTGAGTTCATGTATAAATAAGAGGGCTCTCTCCTCATTTTAGAGGAGGCCTCTCTAGTGGTGTGGAAGTAGAGAAATAGTTATGTATTTTGAGAGTTAGTCACTAAGGAGATATTCTACAAGTGGATAGAATCAAGAGGTATTTTCCTCCCTTTCTCCCCTCTCTATTCTTGGAAAAATGTTTGAAATAGTATGGAAACTTTTAAATTGTTACATGTATTTCTTTCAATTAGATATCACCACCATATAGTAAAGGATCGAAAATGTTGTAGGTTATATTTGTTGCAATATCTACCATCACCAGTGACATTGATGTGTTCCATAGTTCCAGTGTGTAGGTCGTACAAGAGGAGATTAATGTTCTTTTAGAGAGGCTCACATAGGTTCAAATCAACATTGGGAGTGATAAACTTCTAATATGTTTGTGGGATCCTATCATCCTGCATAGTGATGCATTGGTTTTTATGACAATTATGATCAAAGGGGTAGAAACTACACAAGGGGATCCTCATATTCCTTGGTTCAATAGTTTATCATCTAGAACCTAAGGTAGAGATACAAAACTCTTTCAGGATCCTATCCATGTGGAGAAATGGCCTACTTTCCTAGCTAGGAGACCTTATGGTAGATGAGTGCATTGTTTTACTCTTTGGTTTCCTGGTATACTATAAGAGGCTCCTTATCATGAAACTTTGTAGTGCATATGTTGATTCAGTAGGAACTCTTGATTTCACCATCTCATTTGGGAATCTAGGATAATTCTTCGACTCAATTGATTTAGCTGGGTTGTGGATAAGATAATAGAGGACATGGAGCGATCTCTTGAGGGAATGATAGGATTTCATGACCTAAAATTTATGACTAGTGATCATGCCATACATCATTTCATGTATAAAAATTAGAGTATGGTATCAATATGGTATATTTCACTTTGATTCCTATGCATGCTACTATCCATGGTAGTTCATTCACTTTCATGGATTTTTCAATTTGGAGATCAAGGAGATGATGGTGCAGAAAACTTATTCCATTAGGATTTTTATGATAAGAGTAGCACAGGTACAACATGGTGGTACCTTTATGATATTAGTTCAAGATCTTGGAGTTATAGTGCTAGGCATGTTTTTAGTAGCAGACGTGGAGGTGAGAGTCATCTTTGGATTTAATATGATGATATTTTTAGTAGATAAATTTATTGTGGATTTGATTGAGTGATTGGTGTGTATAGTTACTCCTTTTGGTAAAAATGGTTGGGATACCTCTTATGTCAACACGTTAAAGGACCATACACTATGCAGAGTATACTTCACCTCCTTTTGATTTGTTTGGAACCATGATATCATTTTGATCCTTATTGTGGTTCAATTTGTGTGATATAGAATTGGTGACTTGGTTAAATTGAGATTCCAGCCTTACAAATAGTCATGATGAAGCAATGAGGTATAAAAATTATCTATTCATAAAATCTTGGGGAAGGAGAACATGTGTCACGGCCAAATTTAACTTGTTTTAGGAAAACAAATATTGAGCGGGGAGGATTGTAATGTCCCCAAATATTTTTATATGGACCACCTTATTAGAATAGGGAGGAAATGGTCTAAAGTAACTTGCAAAAATTAAAGAATAATAGTAAAGTGGTGAATTGGGATCATGGGGCACTATGGAAACTTCCAAGTTCCGCATAAAAATACATGGAGAAAGGAATCATTATCTCCTAAAGTGAATTTTATAAATGTTTTGAGAGAATTTTGAAAAGGAAGGAGCATTAGTTGTGGAATGAGTCCAATTATGTGGTGTAAATCCCATCCAAGGTTGAAGGAATGCTCTCATAAAGGAATCTCAAGGGTTCTAACTCCCATGGATAAAAATATAAAACCGATGACATCTATGACAATAATTAGTCACTATGACAACTTATGACATGTTTCAAGTCCATGTGTGATCTTACGACACCTTATGACATGTTACATGTCCTAAATTTAGACGAGGGTACTAGAGGGTAGAGTGGGCCCACATGAGGGTGTAACTCTCCCAAAATGAAGATAATGTTGTAAAATTCTAATTTGCAAGGTAGTTATTTTTTTTCCAAATAACATTCGAAAGGAATTAAATGGGTCTCAAGGTGTCATTCTCTCATAAAAATAATATTTATTAATATTTTATTAAATATTTGTGAGGGTATTCTAGAATGGGGTGGAAATGCTCCATGAATATTTATAAAGAGTTTTAAGTGACAAGTGAAGGGGATTTTGGTCATTTGAATTTTTATATTTGAGATCCATTGAGCTTCTCGATCTTGTATATGTGCCCTTTTCTACAAAGCTAGTTTTGGTGGTGAAAGATTCCACCCTAGATAGAATGAGAGGAGAAATCACTCAGATTTCTCAAATGAACTTCATTTGACAGTTGCATGACAAGGAATCACTTATATTTGTTGAGTGAGATTCATATGATGGAGGTTTATATCTTTTTATATTTCTTGTTTTATTTCATCTACGGGTGTTTGGAGTGCCAAGCTGTAGAAATAAAAGTTTATGGTGGTTTTCATAGCTTGTTGGAGTTTCGTTCAAGGTTATTTCCCAAGTAGGGATCACCAAGAGTAGTTTATGTATATTGTGAAGTATATCTCGTACTTTTGATAGAGGATGCAGCATTATAGGTTGTGTACAAATTGGGGTCAAATTTTGGATTTGGCATAACATTATTACCTTTCAACATCATTGGTTTTTGAGTATTTCTTCCTCTTATTTTGCAATAGATATTTCTTTGATGTTGAAGCTTCTATAGAATCCATTGATTTACTTTCCACAAATTAATGAAAAATCCATCATTTGCCTCATGTATTCTTCCAAATTCAATCACTAGTTTCCTCATGTAAAAATATGCAATAAAAAGTTATATCATCTTAAGTTTCCTTCTATTTAATCATAACAAGATATTTGGAAGTGTTAAGTAGGTCATTTTGATGCATTTGGACGTTTAGAGGCCCTATATACACTATTTTGGAGATTTTTAGTGGGTTAGAGACTATATGAGCTTGTTAGGAAAAGTTTCATTTTTTATGGTCAAAATCAAGCTAGTATATTTAGTTTTCATTTGGGTGTCTTTCGAAAATTATGTAGAGGTTCTCTAAAGCTTTCAATATATATATATATATGGTTTTGGGTGTGTATGAGTGAATTGGTTATTTTCAAGAAAATTTGAGTGGCTTGGGACGTCTTTGGATTGAGTGGAATCCACATTTGTCTTTAATGGTTAAATTCTATCTAGTCTTCATTGGTTTGAGTGGTGGTTCGGAGCCTAACCATATTTATTCAATTTGAAATATCAGTCGTTTTATTCTTTTATATTGGGCTATGAATTGATCATTGGTTCGGTGCTTCGAAATTGATTCTAAGCGAATTGCGTACAACTTGTTTAAGGGAAGTCTTGAACTAAAATTAATAGCCAACTTTCAAAATTTATATCAAATTTGCTGGGGAGCATAACAATGGTCCCTAAGTACATTAATGGAGATGAACATCTTATAGAAATCACAAATTAAATGTACATTCAATTGTTATTGAAGTTGAAATACCCATATATTACATTTGGCACACCAAATTGATATATAAAGCGAGGCTTGTATGAACTTTTTGAAGGAATTTCAAAACCATTAGACCCTCCGTGGAAAAATGTGGGTCTAATATATCTATTTTTTAGATAGACGGTATTACATTTTTGAATAATACATGTACACCACGATGTCTTAATTGCTCGTTCTATTTTTTATAATGTCCTTTACCTTTAGTTTTCACTTGTATATTTTAAAATATTTAAATGCACATTTAAATTTTATTGCATTTGGATTTTAATTAAAAGATTTAATCATGCATATTTCTAAAATTGTGTAGTAAGAATATAAAAACATGTATCGATATAAGTTAATATTTGCAGATATTTTATATTCTATGCTTGGATAGCATGTAGAAATTCATGCTCTAATACTATATAGAAAACACACGATACTTATCTAGCTACAAGAGATTTCTCAGAAGCATGCAAAAGAAATAAAATATAGAGAATAATAATGATACTGAATCACAAGATAAGTGGAGAATGATCTCTAAATATCTTCATTTATTATTGATCAACATAATGTACATAAATGATTAATCCGTTATTGGTAAAATCGAGTTTCTTAGGAGACAAATCATTCTAGCTCATAAATCCTACTTACTAAATATGATAAACCATAATCGGTGACTGAAGAAATTTCGAAATCTATCAAGGACCTCATGAATTGGATGAGTCACGAGTGAGTTGTAATGAGTGATGGAAAAACATGTTAATCATGGAGGACATGTTGGCAACAAAAGATAGTAGTTTCCTAGCTGATTAGGTTTACCTTGTCTACTAAAAAGCAGGATTAAAGTAAGATAAATATATAATCTACACGATCAAATAGTTACTAAAACTGACATTCAATAAAGTAGTAACATCTATCCAAATTCAGGATAAATTTGGTACCGGGGTATATATTCCAATTATTGACCAAGTGGTGCAAGTGGATGTCAATTATCTAGGATAGTGGAAAGGAAATTAATTAGAAATGATTAGATATTGTTATCCTAAGTATGGAATGGGTTTATAATTCCAACACCTCCCTTTAAGTCTCAATTTATGATGGATTTATCTAAAATTATCATAGCTATACATGTATATAGGTGCATATAGGGCCCAAAAAAAAGTCTATGGTCACCCTTTACAATTTTTTTGTCTATAAAAGTGAGTAAAGAGGAAAAATCACATGCATAAATTCCTCCATCAAGAAAGGACAAGGCACAAAATTGAAAAACATGTCTTCAACATATATGTTTCTTCACTTGAATGAGTTGGATGAAGGTATTCTCATAGAATAATTTGAGGAAGAAGTTGTGAATTC
>LPNX010381913.1:1215-74656 GCA_001517045.1 Pseudotsuga menziesii
TCGTGGTAGCCCTCATACTACAATGTAGACTTCATTTCTGGAGCTCCATGTCATGTTATGTCTTGTCTAGTCTGGTCTGTGAATGTGTTTTCATGTCTGTGGCTATGTGTTGTTGTGTCTGTGTATGTATTCCAAAGGTGGAGGCAGAGGCAAGAAATGGCATCACACCAACTTTTGTATCAATAGAAAATGCCTCAGAGACCGTGCCCATGGAATTTCTTGGAGGCAAGTCATTCTTCCTTTAATTTATTCTCCTAGGTTTTCTTTGTCTTTTTAGTATTGATGCTCTGTGTTATAGTGGTTTCTTGATCTGATAACTAAAAATTGGTTTCCATAGTGGTGTGTCAACATACCCTCTTGTTCGCAGAGCAGGGACATGTATCCCCTGTGTGTGTGTTTGCAAATAAAACCTTGCAGGATGCCCCCCTCTCCCTTGGAATATCCGGATAGAGGACAACTCTACCTCTAGCCACAACAGTGGCTAGTAACCTTTAGGGATTCAATGATATTTGAACCTAATGACTTACGGACGCCTAGACAAAACATGCCCTAGATGGATGGTTCAACTGATTGAGCTAATCCTTAAGGCTATAGATGTACATGTATATTGCCAAAAAAACTACGAACCAAAAATTCAGATCTCCAAATTTATTTTTCCCCAAAGTGCTCTCACACACTCAG
This sequence comes from Pseudotsuga menziesii, assembly GCA_001517045.1. NCBI lineage: Eukaryota > Viridiplantae > Streptophyta > Pinopsida > Pinales > Pinaceae > Pseudotsuga > Pseudotsuga menziesii. The sequence continues at coordinate 1,897 of LPNX010381913.1, forward strand.
AAACGTACACTGCTATACAACACTCAGTAATGTGTGTTTTAGAATGGGAACATGATTTATTCTGTAGGTAAAAATGAGGGCTTTTGATCTCCACACTCTGCCTTCTATGTTATTTTTTTGTTGTCCTTTTTTTGGAGGATCCATAAGTGTGACTTTTCTGGAAGTGGATCCCAAGCAGATATTCTGGACTTTTGAAACTAAAAACAGATCCCTAATGGATCGAGGACCAATATGCAGAAATGAGGATCTTGGATCATCTAGATCCATGGGTGGATTTGGTAACATATTGTTGAGGAAATGAAAATAGAAAGTTTACACGAGTTACTGATTTCGATGCTCATTTAATGAAAACTGATAGGCAGTTACCATGAATGGGTTCTTTTCAAATGTAGGATCTGCAGCTCTATTAATATGCTGTCCAAATGCCGATTTGAGATAGAAACATGCGAGCATAAAGAAATAGCACAATCAAAATGCTACATGCATTAATGGGAAGAATTACAACATCAATTTCAGTTACATGTAAATATAAAGTTGCAGTTATCGTTTGCTTCGTTTTCACTTGACACCTCACATACCTATGTGTTGAGTTACTAATTTATTTACCTCTACATTGATACACATACATCCACTATTTATTTATTTACAATAACTTTGAACGTTACAATGACAATTATTTCCAGCATTCTCACTATGCATTCTGTGAACTGATCTTCCCCTATCTGTCAAATCCTTCTTAAAATACACTTATTTGTGTCATCATATTTGATTTTAAACCACTCTCCAGCATTTAGATGCTTGTCATTTACTAAAATATTTCAATAATATAGATTTTCCTATCAAATTTCCTATCATTTAGATGCCTGTAAACCAAATGCTGCTTTTCTTTCTTTCTTTGGTTTTATCCTTTAAGGTTGATATCCATGTTCTAATTGCTTATGACCTTGTATGTTTGCTGTGAATATCCAGCCTAGAGTGGTCCAAAAAGAGCATGATTGTATAACAGATGAACATTATGTGCAAACATTGCTAGCTATAAGTATTTTTTTCCTTCATCAAGGAATCATTTTCTTCTTTGCAATTATCTTCCTTTCTCAGCATAGTTTGAAAACTTGTTTAATATTCCCATTTTTTTTGGAAATAGTGTAGTTGTTATGTTTCTCAGTGAGGAAATTTCAGTGAATTTATATTTATAATATATTAGATCCTTCTATGTAATATTAGGAATATACTACAGTCTTATTTGGCACAAGGAAATTCAAGTGGAGTTGAGCCTGAATGTTTGAGAAGTGTTCCTGGTGTTTTATTGCTTATTTGGCTTCAATCTGTTGTTTTGACTCTTTTGCTTGTTTTGTCATTTAGATGAGAGGTCTTGAGGAAGAACTTGAACTCCGAACCCTCACCTACACTTTGTGGAATCAGTCTACAATCAAGCTTGACATGAAGGGATGGCACCCTGTTACATTTAAAACTGCAGATGATGATGCCAGACTGATTAAGAATATAAAGGTACTATGCAAAAATTTTAACTACACTTCCGGCACTAACTAGTTGCCCCTTTGAAATACTATTTTTTAAGTTTTCTTTTGTATTTCATTTAGAAATGTTTTGCAGGTTGGCATGTATCTTTCTATTAAGTTTCTATTTTCAGACCTAGTTTAAATGTTAATTTGGAAACTGTACAAATGGTAGATCAGAAACATCTCAAGCTGTGACACATGGCATGTCTCCCATGGCTAATTCATACTATATTTAGATATATTTTTGAGTGAAAATAATCATATAGAATATGTAGATACCTTTGACTGACTTAATCTATACAGAAGGTTTTCTTTCTATGGTCGATTGTGATGATTTATCTGTTTTAAGAAGCTACACAAAATTAGCATACTATCTATAGAAATGTCGGGCTCCAAATGGCAGGACAGGGGATGAGATTATCCTCAAGTAAACTGCTAGCTAAATCTAGGAGAATATGAAGAGATAAGATTATGCACAAAGTAATTGAGACACCAAATGTGGTCAACTGTATTGGTGTCTTTTTATACCCAATTTACAATTAATTTTTTTTAAAAAAAATTAACACTTGCTCTAGTAAGAGTCTTCATCCTAACCAATTTGAATTAACTAAGGTTGTAAAGAATTTACTCGTGTCTTCTTGGATATTAAAGAGTGCTGTTTCAACTGTCTTTTGTGCATGTCTTCCATCAGTTTATATAGAAAGGTAATTGGGCCATGGGTTGTTGTGTAATATTCAATTTCTTATTAAATACTTAGCTGGAGGAGTCACAAGCATGATGATGCATATTTGCATTAGTTTTTGTGGAGGAATTACCCTTTCTCTTATCATACTAGAAGTATTGTGAGGATTATAAAGAGTATTTAAGAGAGAATGTTTCCATTTAAGAATTTAAACCCAACAAGCTACCTCTGTCATGCTTTTGAACCCTAAACCATGTCATTAGTTTATGGTCTTTTCAAATTGAATGGCTATTTTGGGAGTGTTTTTTTTGAAGTTGTGGAAAACATTATGGCTGATAACTAGGAGGCAACCAATAATATGATTTGTTTTATCATATCAAATGTCGGATATACTATAGGATGTACCATAATGAACACCTTATTCATGTTTTCATTTCATCATTTTGAGCCATGAAGTCCCCTGTCTATCAGTTAATGGATATTAGAGAGTGTTGTTTCAACTGTCTTTTGTGCATGTCTTCCATCAGTTTATAAAGAAACTTCATCCCAATAAAATAACATAGTATGACAGTCAAAACGCTGAGAGGATGGTACCCACGATTTCTGGAAATGATGGCAGCAGGGTATCTTCCTATGTGGCCACATCTCAGTCCATGAAATTCTGTAACAGCTTGTATATAAAAAAAATGAGAAGACTACTGAGATTATGCCCTTCCTCAACAAGTAACCACTACAAAGCTCTCACAACTCACCAATAAATGGTGACTGTTTCCTCTGCAATTTCAGACACTCTCCATAGATGACAGTCTACCCAAGTCTACCCCAGTCTATCTTGCTTCCACAATTACAATTGGCTCAAGTAAGCTGTTTACTTTTCCTTGAGAACTATAAATTGTAACGTGTAACCCTCTAACCATGAAATATTTTCTTTGGCTTTAAGAATTTATGAATTTATCTATAAAATTTAATTAAGATATCTTAATCTTGGCTCTAAGAATTTATGAATTTATCTATAAGATTCTTCAAGGATGGATATTTCAATGCTTGAGAAATTGCATTCCTGAGAATAATGGAGAAAATATTTTCTCAATTGAACAGTTGTCCTATGGTAACTACATTATGGGATAGGAGAGTCCATTTCAATTTAAAATATTAACAATTTTCTACACCATAAAACCTACACAACATAGAAACGAGTAGCTTGTATTATTCTATGAGAAGATAGATAGGGTATTTCTTGTTAGGTCTCAGTATGAATATTTATGGGTCTTCCATCCAAGTCTTGATGAGAATATCTACCTCGTACTTCTGCTCAAAATCTCTTATGAAATAGTGTTTCAGTAGTTGTTGAGGGGTTTTTTAAGAATATATATTTTTTCCAAAAGTATCATGATTGAAAGTAGCATAGGGAATCTTATTTGAATCTATGAAATTGTTGGTAGGGTTCAGCCTTCAAATTTGAAGGCTTCAATGCCCATCAAAGGCCTGTTTACCTATCATAGAAGGCCTTGACGAAATTTGTCCTACAAAAAATATTCACTTTCATGGACTGCCCGTCGAAAATGAAATGAAGCAGAACTGTGTACATTGACAATGGAAGGGCAACCCCAAAATTTTGCCCTTCCTGGGTTTTCAATGGGCTGTGGGAGTTTGGAAGATTCGGATGGGTGACAGGTCACGGTGGACCTCAGTTGTAATTGACGAATTGGCAGTGACAGGGTGGAATCCCTTTGGGCTCAGTGAGTAGGTGGTCACAGGAAAGTCTGGACGTGAGGTGACTCAGTTACGGACCAGGGTGTCACTGTCAATCGGCCTGCCCAGTCTGATCGCTGCCAACAAGTGCTCGGTGCATTTATGTGAACTTTGAATGGAACTGGGCCACTGGTCCTCTGGGAGTCGTGGTTTTGGTTTCACGGTGTGGCAGTTGTACCCACGGGCCACCTTTTCAATCTCAGGGTCATTCATTCCTCTCACCCACTACGCATTACCCACTTCACACTCTACTCATTCCCGCGTCTCAACGATGATGAAGACCATGCTCTCCATTATGACCATTCCTAAACTGGAGTTAAAAGTAAAGTACTGATTTGAATCTGTCCAAAGGTATACAGAGAGAACAGATTTGAATGGGTAGGTTACAGATTGGAAATTTCGATCTCTACTGGAAAATTACAATGCCAATTTAATGTTGCATTCATCGTTCACTAGCTGCAGTTCCTTGGTTTTAATGTGGAATGGTGGATTTTGTATAGTTGGGTGGTCCAATTTTTTTTGCATGGCAACCTTGGTAATTTCGGCATGTTGAGTGGTGGATTTTGTATAGTTGAGTGGTTCAATTTTTTTTGCATGGAAACCTTGGTAATTTCGGCATGTTGAATGGTGGATTTTGTATAGTTGGGTGGTTCAATTTTTTTTGCATGGCAACCTTGGTAATTTCAGTATGGCAACTCGAGGTAAACTCTGTTGTTGTAGTTTTCTTTTAAGAGTTTTTTATCTTGGATATTTTAGGGTTTGGTTTGATTTGGGCATTTACAGGTATGGTTGTTACTGGGGCGAGGGTTCATTTTTCTTCAGGGATGTGTTTTAAGCTATCTTGCTTCCACAATTACAGTTGGCTCAAGTAAGCTGTTTACTTTCCTCGAGAACTGTAAATTGTAACGTGTAACCCTCTAACCATGAAATATTTTCTTTGGCTTTAAGAATTTATGAATTTATCTATCAAATTTAATTAATATATCTTAATCTTGGCTCTAAGAATTTATGAATTTATCTATAAAATTTAACTAAGATAAAATATTGATTACTAGATAAGTTTGATTTTTTTTTTAAATTACAACTTTAATAACATTTAATAAAAATCCATTAAAAACAATAATGACCCATGGATTTACTATTACATTTTAAAATGAAAAGAATGATTTATTTTTGCATATCAGCATTGAAGGGATCACTATCTACTAACCCTTCAAAGCGAAATGGGACCCTGCACTTCAAATTTGATCCCTGGTAGGGTTGTATACACAATCCATCATCCATTTTACCGAATTGATGAAGGGCATAATGGTTGGTCGTGCAACAATGGCATGTAGGTGAGACTTGTTGATATTCTGGCAAGTTGGGGGCTTCTTACTTGAACTATGAGAATTCATCATTATAAAAGATATTGTAGATTCTAACCCAGTACAAGAACACAATATCATAACCTTTTACAGTCCCTCTTTGAAAGCAGAACCTTTTACTACTCGCTGATTCAAATTTTCGGCGTCACAATGGTAAAGTGGGTTTTTAAATTTTTTTCTAAGTATGATATTTATTATAAATAAATCCACTTACCATTAATTACAAATAAATTGGTCATATATTGGTGGTTATGCATTACTACTACTGCATTCGCAAGTTGCACAGGTGATATAGGTTATGGATATTTAATATATATATATATATTTTTAAATTCACTGCCGTCACCTAAGCGACAGCTCTATCTGTCAACAATGCGACGCTTCTTGTTAATACACGTCGCTTAAGCGACGGTTCCTGGCTGGATATTCAAGTTTTAAAAAAAAAAATCAGATCTCGCTGTCACAAATGCGACGCTTCTTGTTAATACACGTCGCTTAAGCGACAGTTTCTGGCTGGATATTTAAGGTTTTAAAAAAAATAAATCAGATCTAGCTGTCGAAAATGCGACGATTCTTCTTCCTATCCGTCGCCTAAGCGACAGCTCTTAATGTCGTTTTTGCGACGCCTTGTCTTGATATCCGTCGCTTAAGCGACATCACTTAATGTCATTTTTGCGACGCCTTGTCTTGATATCCGTCGCTTAAGCGACATCTCTTAATGTCGTTTTTGCGACGCCTTGTCTTGATATCCGTCGCTTAAGCGACATATCTATCTGTCGTTTATGCGATGCTTACTCTTTAGAGCCGTGGTTTAAGCGATGGTTATACCTGTCGCTTATTCGACGGTGGACATTTAACCGACGGTTAGTTAAGTGTCGCTTAACCGACAGGTATTTAAGTGTCGGATAACCGACGCCAAGTTTCCGACGCTTAAGAAAAAATCAAAGTGTTGTACATGCGTCAGGAAAGTGTCGAAAATCCGACATGACGGCCGTCGGATTTTTGGTCGAAATGTAGTAGTGGCAGAACCCTAACCCGTTTTCTGTAGAGGTGTTCACAAAGCTTCATGCCCACTTCTTCTTTCTGCTTGTGCTATTAGATCTAGTTTACATTTGTTGCCATTTTCTTATTCTTGTTTAGATTAGCTTAGTTTAATTTGTTGTTCTATTTATACTATTTCCATTTCATTTTTTCCTGTTTTCAAAGAGTAGGAACCTACCCTTGTGCCCTATAGGCACAAGGGAGCCATTCTTGCTCCTGTAGTGAGGAGAAATACTCACTACAGGGATCTCAACACAATGGGACTAATACCATCCGTAGATCCTCAGTTCACTCTCCAGGTGCAAGGTCGGTCAATAGGGAGGACGCAAACGCCGTGAAACCCCCATTGGTCCCCACCCCCTCTACCTTCCAAGTCACCCGTTTTTAGTGGTTTTAGAAAATTACAGATGAAGTTCCTATTACTATATGAGCTTCACCCTTCATCTTATCCCATAATACCCCGAAGGGTGATGACTAGGTAGAGGAGGAAGGGCTAGGCAAGATATCAATTTCCAATTAAAAATAGAAACCCAACCTATAGTAATTTTGTTCAAGCTTTAATCAGATTCTTTAAACCATTAACCTTTTGATTCAATAGTGATTTACACAAATTGAAATGAAATAAACACAGATGGCTAGGCAAATGCGGTTGAGCCGCACTGACAGTCTAGATAACTTCAAAAAAAATGAACTAGAGAGATAGGTCACTTGTTTTGGGGCCAATGTGGCAAGGGGGCTACTCAGAAATAGAAAACATGAGCGATCTAGCTCCTGAGAGGGAAGTCGCACCTTTTGGGCCTGAATGAGCGACCTGGTCGCCCCTTTCAGCCCGATACATGCGACTTTTCGGGCCTAAATAGGCGAATGGGCCGCTCTTTTCGGCCCGATATGAGCGATCTGGCCCCAAAACTGAAAAAATTAAAAACCTGAGCTGGGAACAATCGACAGTAACTTGTACTGTGGCTGAACAGGCTTGGTTTGGCCTTAAGGAGGCTCGACTATGAATTAAAATGCAGAAAAAGACAGATCTGAACTAGATTTAACAGAAAATAAAACTAGGGAAAATAAAAAATGAAACTTGAAAAATAAATCCATGGATCCTGTGGGATCGACATGGTTTGGTTGCCAAATCTGTAGTAAGTATTTCACCCTTGCTACAGGCAGGAACAACTCCCTTCCTTCTATAGGAAGGAAGGGTAGGGTTCCTGTGAGGATGGAATGACAAATAAAGAAAACCCGCAAACAGAGATTAGGGCCAAGCTGTAGGAACCCTGCAAGAAACTGTTAGAAAACAAAAGAGCTACAGGAAATCAATGGAAACCTACAACAAAACATTAGCAATAAACCTATAAGCAAAATATATTAGAAAACTATAATAAAAATGACAGAAAACAGAAGTATACCTTCTCTAGGTGGAAATAGGCCACCATGCCCTAGCCTTGGAAGCACCTCTCAATGGAATGGAAGATTTGGCTCAATGGAGAAATGGAGGAGAGGGAGAGTGAATGGATTGAGATAAAAATGGTCTCAAGGCACTCACATGGGCAACATAATGATAGGGAGAGAAGGAGTGATTTGAGAGTGACCCCCAGCCCTCTATTTATACTTTTTCTTGATATTTTTAGGGTTTTAAGCCCTTGGTTGGGGATTTAGCCCCTTTTGCCCAATCTTGAGCTCCTTTGGGGGTTTTAATCTCCTTTGAGGGGTTTTAGCCCCTTTTTGGAGGTTTTAGCACCTATGAGAGGTATTTTGGCTCTTTTTAGAGGTTTTTAAGCCCTTTTTCATATTTTTGAGCCTTTTTGAGGGTGTGGGGGTCAAATGAGGGTCGTGCATGGATGTCTTTAGGTGGTGTAGGTCATGTAGAGCTCATTGAGGGATTTTTTGGGTTTACAATAATCACCATCATCATCATTGTCTTCGACGTCATCATCATCTTCATCATCATCATCATCGCCATCTTCATCATCATCATCAGCATTATGATCATCATCATCATTGCCATCATCACCATCATGATAATCATCATCGTGATCATGATCATGATCAGCATTATCATCATCATTGTCTTCATCTTCATCATCATCATCACCATCATCATGTTTATTATCATCACTATCATCATGTTCATCATCATCATCATCATCATCATCATCATCATGTTCATCATCATCGTCTTCATCATCATGATCATGATGATTATGATCATGATCATCATCTTCATCATCATGGTCATCATCGTCGTCGTCGTCGTCGTCATCGTCGTCGACATCATCATCATCTTCATCTTCATGATCATGATCATTGTCATCTTCATGATCATGACCATCATCGCCATCATCACCATCATGATAATTATCATTGTGATCATAATTATCATCATCATCATGTTGATCATCATCGTCATCATCATCATCATCATCATCATCATTATCATCATCATCCTCATCATCTTCACCATCATGACCCTCATCATCATCATCATAATCATCATAATCATAATAATCATCATAATCATCATCATCATAAACATCATAATCATCATCATCTTCACCATCATCATCATGTTGATCATCATCGACTTCATCATCATGACCATGATCATGATCATCGTCTTCATCATCATGATATATAGAGGGGGAATGAGGGAGGGACACACACACACACACACACACACACATAGAGAGAGAGAGATAGATTGTGTGCGAGATAGAGGAGGGGAGGTGTTATAAACAATGAGAGAGGTGGGTGGGACGAGCAATAGAGAGAGAGTGATGTAGGGAGGGATAGTCAGGGAGGTGTAAATAAGGTGGAGAGAGTTTTGAGAGACAGGGAGGGAGGGAGGGACACACACGCACACATATAGATAGAGAGAGAGAGGGAGGGAGGTTGTGAGAGAGAAGGAGAAAATACACACACACATAGGAGTAACGAGAGAGAGATACCATGTCGAGAAGGGGAGAGACAGTGAGAGAGGCAGGGATGGAGTGAGGGAGAGAAAGAAACATATAGGGATGGATGTAGATAGAATGAGGGAGGTATATTTAGAAAGAGATATGGGGTATCTAGGGATTATTGGGGGTATAGAGTGAAACATTTATATGCATGAAAAGAAGGGAACACTAAAAACATTTTCTTTATTTCTAACCATAGAAAAAATTTGTTTTCTTATGATTTTATCTATTACCTTAGCCGTGCACCTAACTATTAATTGTGCTTAAAACTATCACGTGCGCATTTTACTTCTACAAATCGCGTACACGTTTTTACTCTATATAACGCATGAGCGTTTTACTTCTACAAATCGCATGCATGTTTTTACTCTATATAAGGCGTGTGCGCTTTAGGACTGTAAAGACAATGGATTGTTTTTCTCCGAGAGCAACTTTACTCCGTCTTTAAGAAAAAACCCATTAGTGCGCATTTTTTTCAATAAAGCACGAGCCCTCCTGTGGAAATACTCACAATACACATTCTCCATCATTATTTTTGTTATGCAGGTGTAGCATTGAGGACATCTTTCATGGTTGAGGAGTACACAGGATAAGATATCAAGCTTCAATATCATTTCATGGTGATGGTGGATATACATAATTGTACAAGAGAATCAACTTGAGGAACAATTTATGATTTAACTTTCATTTGCTTATTATTCAAGAGAACCAAAGGTAAATTTTCTCATTCATCATTGTTTTGATGGGAAATATCAACAATTGAGAAGGAAGATTGAAGCGCCTTGAAGGATCTATAGTTATAAAGAAAGTAAAAGGTTTGAAAGCTTGTATTTGAGGAGCAACAAAAACAAACTATATTGAATTGATCATTGTGTTGATGGGGAATGTACGTAACTGAGGAAGAAAATCAGCAAGGAAGAAGAGACCTCAATAATTCATTGAAGAAGAGAAAGAAAAGAAAAGAATAGACATGATGAATCAAAGGCTTTCTTTGGAAACTAATCCAAATCCAATTATAGAGGAAGCAAGAAAAAAGGAAGCATTCCATTAGAGGAAATTTCAATTGAAAATGGGCCTTCCAAAAATAATACAAATTCCATGTCATCATGTATTATCCAATCAAAATTCTTTAAAATTCAAAAAGGGAGCACCTCTTAAACAAATTTTTAATATAAATTTGGGGATAGGTATCATAAAAAAACTACTTTTTTTTGTTTGTATTTTCGACCTATCTCTCTTTTTTTTCACTCAAATTTTGATCAGGAGAGCTTGTTGGATGTGGAATTTAATTTCGCATCCAATTAGTACCCACTCAGCATACTTTTGATGGGCCCCGCTACCCCAAAAACAAGAAATACCTGAAAAAATGTGATGATGACATCATCATCACATTTTTTCAGGTNAGATATGTCAAAAATACGAACAAAAAAGTAGTTTTTTCTTTTTTTCCTCCAAAATTAAGAAATATTATTTTATTATTTTAACTGTTATTTTATTAATTTTCCTTAGGAGGTCCATTTTGAGTTGAAATTTCCTCTAATGACTAGAGGGACCTTCAATTTCCACAATAGTTGTTGAACAAGCACCCCATGGAAGTATTCAAGAAGCAAAATGTAGGTGCTCATTTGGGGATGTTTTAATTCCCACTTCAAGTCAAAGTGATAAGTTACCATCTCAAGACGAAGCTCATGAAGAGGTGTTGCACATGGAGCATACTATTAAAGAGGCGTTGGAAGTGGAGCCTACCATTGAAGAAGAAAATATTATCCAGACCATCGATGAGGATGTTGGACTTCCACCATCTAACTACGAGGAAGAGAATGAAGGACAACAAGTTGCTACTGAAACACCAGAGCGTATTGTTGATGGGCTAGATGATAGAATTCCAACCCCCTTGCCTCCATTAGAAAGAATACTTCAAAGAAATCCGAAGCATATACAATTTGATGAAGGACTCCTCAATTCCATTGAAGGTGCGCTATCTAAACATAGTGTTGCTTATCAAACTCAACAGATACTAAATAAATATTTTGTTTCTAAATGTGATGGAGATAAATGTAGATTATTTTTATCATTGTTAAAATATATGGGCATGAATATTGTTAGGAAATTGTTAGGGATAAAGATGATAAAGACTTATGGACCAATTTCTCATATAGTTAAAATCTTAGTAGATGCCTTTGGTAAAATTGGTAAGAACACACGTTCAAAGGACCGCAATGCGGCTTGTCGTGTGTTGTCACAAGAAATTGTAAACAAGAACACTAGGGTCCTTCGTTTTCTCAATCCTACATCTAAACTAGTTTATTTGAATGTAAAAACCCTCCATAGGTATTCTATTAGAAGAGAACATCTTGAAACAATCGCTCAGACAGATTTTTGGGCCTTTATTGGTCGGTTTCCACGTCGTGACATGAAGCTAGTTGATGTAGTAAAGGGACTAGTGTAGAGTTTTTGGCATGATCACACAAGGCCTTATTTAAACCAGAAGGATGTACTAAAACTAAGAAGGGGTTCAAAGGATTGTGAACCACATATTAAGCATCTTCTTGATATAACACGGGCAAAACTATATGAGAAATTTAGGAATGAACATAGAAAATTGAATTTGGGGCAAAGATCTTTTGAGAAATGAAAGCCCTGGTATGTTAGAATAAATACTCTTCGTAACACTTGTTGTTGTAGATACCATGTATCATATATGAATATTACTATGAAACATTTTTGTACATTGTCATGTGTTGCATACTAACCATGTGTAGGATTGCTCCCTGACAATACCACTGACTTCATCAAGAGAATTCATTCATAGTATCATGTGCAATAGGCCTGAGGGGAAAACATACTGCGCAAAATCTTGTTTGGATGGAACTTTCTCCAACTGTGCTGGAATGGCATTATTGATCCAATGTATGCACGAGAGTGGAGACAATGAATTTGGGAATATGGTTACAGACATGAAAAGTCTCAAATATATCAGCTATGAAATAGTCGTAGGGAAAGAAAGCAAAACAATACAATTGGCGACATCTCAGGAACATGCATTTATCTATAAATTTATGTTTGAACAGTTACATTTCATTCCTTACCAAAAAAAACTGATATTGAGATCATTTTGTGTCAACATGTACAAGTTAGTGACTTTGTCAAGGAATTTATTAAAAAGACACATCAATATGTTTAGCATGTTTGTAGCAGGGATTTCTCCTTGCTACAGGGGCAGGAATGTCTCCCTTCTGTCTATAGGACGGAAGGGTAGGTTCCTACGTGTGAAAAATGGATGAAATAAATTGGACAGAAAGGAAAGCAAATGATAGAAAGAAAATGGCCATGAGCCCCTCTGCAAACAAGGTTAGGGCTTCGCCTTGGCTACCTGCAAACAACTATTAGAAATAATAAACCTACAAAAACATGTTAGATATCAAACCTACAAACAAATAATGGTCAGAAAACAACTAAACTAACAAAGAAAACACATAAACAAAACTAGATTATACCTCTTCTTTGGTGAAATGGGCCACCATGCCCTGGCTGGAAGAAGCACCTCCCTATCTCACTCAGTAATGGAGGAGCTATGGCTCAATGGGGAAGATGAGTGGAAGAGAGGGGGATGTGGGTGGCTTGAGAGGCAAAGAGGTCTCAAGGAATCCATGGGAAGCATAACAATATGCAAGAGAGGAGTTGTTTGAGAGCGACCCCCCACCCTCCTTTTATAGCTTTTTTGGGGACTTTTAGGGTTTTAAGCCCTTGGTTAGGGCTTTAGCCCCTTTTTGGGCTTTTATCCCTTCCACCCTAACTTTAGCTCCTTGTAGGGTTTTAGGCTCCTTTGAGGGGTTTTAGCCCCTTTTTGGAGGCTTTAGCCCCTAGGAGAGTTATTTCGGCTCTTTTTTTGTGTTTTTAAGCCCTTTTACTCATTTTTAAGCCTTTTTGAGGGTGTGGGGCTCTAATGGGGTGTTACGAAGGTTGTGTATGGGTGTCCTTAGGTGGTGTAGACCACGTAGAGCTGAGTGAGGGATTTTTTGGGTTAACAAATTTCCCCCTGATGTGTGAGGGCAGGAGCTCATCATATGGCCGATGGACATCATAGGATTTGCTGCGTATAGGTGGTGCTTCCGAGGCTGGGGCATGGTGGCTTTTTTTTTTGTATTAATATGGTTCCCATCAATGGGTGAGATAAAAATAATGTGTGACATGTATATGGACAAGGAGGACATCCCCATGCTCGTGACAATGTCAAAAGAATAATTTTATCTATGCTCTAAAATACAAGAGCCGATCATATACAACTGATCATACAATAATGGTTGCCTCAATGTGAGGCTGAATACAATACTGATCTGGTACATTGGACCCATGGAATTTTCATGGAATGCTATATCTTCATGACTCACGGTCTGCTGGATCTGGGACGGTACATAGCTGTATGGACTCACTAATTGAGAATCAGAGTCTCTGTGGTACAAGTATGCTGCATCAATCATAAATCTATATAAAAGCACTACTAGGGATTCTTAACATTGTCTCCATCGCAACCCGAAAATCACAAGGGACATAACCTATTTAGGTCCCTCGAATAGACTCATCAATGTGATGGAGTCAGGTGATGTTGATTGCATGGGCAGACCTGGGTTTACTATAGTCAACCAACAACACCCCTAGCTCACTGGCCCTTTCGGCGACAGACCGCACAGCGGCCTGAAGTCTCACCCGAAGTGATTCTAATGGGTTGGCCAAGGACTCAAGCGTCTTGGACCAGGTTCCGTGGCAATCCTACTGGTGGCTCGCAGCTCTCCTAGCTGCGAGATCTCTTTCCTGCACGCCGCGTGATCTTCCGCTTACGATGCGCTATCTATTCCCCACTCGTGGCCCTTCTAGCCACGGCGTCTCTACCCTTGCGCATGTCGTGCGGATTCTTCTCCCGTCGCACAACTTCCTCCTTTCCACAATATTCCCAATCTTACCGCATCATCACGCCCCGTGCGACACGCAACTCCTGCTCAACGCTAAGTCCTCAACCTACGGTATCGCGCACCGCAGCTCCTCTGCCGGTGCGGTATCACCTTCTTGCAATACCCTCCTCCCGCGGCTTAGTGCACCTAGCGTTGTTTGTGTCGACGCGTAAGACTCGATACCCAGACTGTCTTACTGTGATTAATTAACTATCTAAGGAAAGCATAAATAAGTCCTTATACGATGTGCCAAGGGTTTCAACTTGTATTTATCTTCCTCTAGTGTTGTAACTAAATAACTCATTCATACATTAACTGTAAACAATTTGCATAACATAACTGATGGATGCAGCAAATAAACAAAATACGCAAATCAATCACCGAACACAGGATTTTAACGTGGTTCGCCCCCAGGATGGGAGTTACGTCCACAGAACTGTGCTTCTCTATTATAGCTTAAGGGAAGGCAAACATAGTTCTGCTGCACCTCACATGAAGCTCAAAATATTCTCTCTTAGATATTTCTTCTCTACCTTTATGTTGTCTCTCTTACAACATACTCTTCCCTCTCAGTCGATCCCTACGGATCGTTACATGCATACTCTATAAGCCAGCTACTGGTTTCAGTAAGATTGCTACAGCTAAGACCAGAACCAGAGCTCGGCTTTTACAACAGTCTACTTATCCTTATTGTCTATTTCAATCACGACTGTCTAACTATCTAACCAACCCTTTACAATGCAAAATTACATCCTTTTATAAGCAGCCCGAAGGTCTTGCTTTTACAACACTGTGGGCCTGTCCCAACAGTAACCCAAACCCTAATTAGTGATAGTCGGTCCTCTCTGTCCTTGAGGTAGCCACTTCCCGTCATGCCACAGCTCTCTGCAATCTTCCATGCTTCCCGGCATTGACCATGGGTACTATGCGCCGCTTCTCTTTTCTGTCCTTCGTCTTCAATGCTTGAGCCTCGTTGCTCCTTCTTCTTTATGAGGGTCGCTGAGCCCTCCTTTCTTCTGCCGCTACCTTCAATGCAGTGGGTGAGCTCTCCTTTCTCGGCTGCTCAGGTACCGTTGCCTTTCTTTGACTTTCCTATCTCAAAAAGTCAGGGTTTTCGGCTCTACTCTGCAGCTAGAAACGTGCTACGGCGTCGTAGTTCTGTCTTATCTTCTTTCCGCCAAAACTTATCTCTCCGCTAAACTTAGCAGCTTCTTTTGTAGCTGCGGGACCCTACTCCAACAGTCCCCTAACACTTACTTGTGGCTCTCCCTCGAGCCACTACCAGCGGGATTCTCCTGTCGTAGCTTCTCCTTCGCCTCCTGCAAAGTGCGCTGTAGCTTGTCCCGCTGGGCTCTCTTATCCTTTCTGTCCGTAGTCACGGTTTTGCTCTCTTCGCTCGTTCTCCTTTGAGAACGCTCCAGTGTTTGAGAAGTGCTCCACAGATATCCTTTCCTTTTTATCTTGGTTAGAACTTTTATCACAAGGAAAATCTGTATCTTCCAGCCTTCTCAAACATTTCATTCAGTCTGGAGCCTTGTGTATGGAAGAGAAGCAAACCATGAACTTCGGTCTGAGAAAAAGCCTTTGTCCTCATTCTGGAAGTCTCCCCTCCGCTGGGTTTGCAGTCTTCTTCTACTTCTCTTCTTTTCGAAGTGGTCCAGATCCACATGCTGCCTCTGATCCTCAGGTTTCTGTTTCAGTGCCTCCGCAATATTTCGTGCTTCTCTTAGCTGATCAGATAGGTCAGTGATTTTCTCCCGTTGCCTTCTTTTTCTGATTTTTACTTTCTTTCTGACAGGAGATTTCTTCTCATTCTTCTGCTCTGCTTTCTTATCTTCAGTGATCGGCTCGGTGTTCTTCTTTTCCTTAGCAGAGATTTTGGTAACAACTTCTACTTCAGACGCTTGACTGTTCTTCCTTGGCAGCTGTCTGTCCTATGATGTCTCTAATTTCACAACCTTGGGTGGTGTCACCATGGCGAATGCACGGCCAGTACGTTCTTTCCAAACTTCACTTCTATAGGTTCGGCCTCAGTCAAAATCCGCTTGGCTCAATACTCTGGGCGTGCAGTGGCTTCGAACTCTGGAAGTCACTGTACTCTGTAACTTAATTGGCTCTGCACAGGGGACACTTAGCACTACCTTGTATAGCTCTCGATATTTGGCAACTGTACCCTTCCTACTTGAAGGATGTCTGCTTTTATGCCGAAGGCATACTACCGGACGCAACGGTCATCCTGGTTCAAACCCGTTGGTCATCATAATTACCTGGACGAGACCCTACCTATCATTCTGATCCGCCATAATTGCTGAGATCTGATCACGTGTCCCTCAAAGCGTGCGTATACAGGCACCGGTGTCGTCAGAGATTTACCAAATATGGAAAAATTTATTATACTGTTGCCAAATCTATGGTAGGGGATACCGGCCATTTCTTCATTAACTACCTGTCAGACAGTGACTTGACTAGCCCACTGTCGGTTGCAAATTGAGTACGTGGCATGGGGAAACATTGTACTTCTGCGATGCAACTCCGCATCACCTGCGCAAACAAACATCATTAAAAAATTATTATTATTTAAACCTGTCCTGGTGCGATTCCTCACAACTAGATTATCTGCCGGTGTAGACTGATTCCCGATGCGATTCCTCACAACTAGATTATCTGCCGGTGTAGACTGATTCCTGGTGCGATGCCTCCTTTCAACTACACTGGACATCTGCACCATCATAAACTGGTTTAAGCTAGGACTGAGAGGCAAGGTGGCTATCACTATAGAGCTTAAGCCTACTTCCATTGATCCATGTGGGAAGAAGCTCCCCGTTCAACTCGCTAAGCTGAACGGAACCTCCCTCCGTAACTTGCTGTATCTGATACGGCCCCAGCCAATGTGTCTTGAACTTCCCTGGAAAATTAATGAATCTGCTGTCATAGAGGAGTACTAGGTCTCCGATCTGGAAATTCTTACTCTTAATGTGTCTGTCATGCCAAGATTTTTATCGTGCTTTCTGCACTTTTTGATGGAATCCGGCGATGAATCTGTCTTCTTCTAAGGCAAGCAGCTGTGCTAGCCTTTCCTCCACTGTGTCTATATCAGTCATCTCGGTAATCTGAGCGATTCTTAAACTGGGAAGAATATACTCCATAGGCATAACAGCCTCCTGTCCATATACCAAGCTAAAAGGTGTGCGTCCGGTAAGTTTCTTGCATGTGGTTCTGTATGCCCATAATACAGTGTTAACTCTGAGATCCCAATCATTCCTTTGGTTATTGCAGATTTTAGTAAGAGCATTTTCTAGAATCTTATTGAAGGCCTCCACTGTACCATTAGCCTGTGGATGGTAGGGAGTGCTCTTATAGTGCTGAATCTGGAATTATTCTGTCAAAGCCTCAATGGTGTGGTTCAAGAAATGTGTGCCTTGATCGCTCATCAAAATTTCTGGGCATCCAAATATACTGATGATGTTTTCGAAAAGGAACTGTGCGGCTATAGCAGCATCACAATTTCTTACTGCTTTGGCCTCTACCCATCTGGTGAGGTACTCTGTTCCGGTAATAATATATCTCGCACCCGTGTGCTTTCCCGGTGGGTTGATAGGACCCACAAAGTCTATAGCCCATTTTTCAAATGCACGCAGCGTGACCTGGGGTCGCAACGGCATTTCATCGCGTCGCGAGGGTTTTCCTACCCTCTGGCAGATATCATAGCATCTGCAAAAGTCCTTGGTGTCTTTGTGTAACGTAGGCCACCATAGTCCTGCCTCCAGGATTTTCTGTGCAATCGGCTTTCCAGCGAAATGACCTCCTGCGGTTCCTGAGTGTGCCTCTTTAAGAATATCGTCTTTTTCATGCGGCATTACACATCTGCATAGAACTTCATCCAGACCTAACTTATATAGGCATCCTCAAATGAGGGTGAAGTCTTCTTCCTTAACAACCAACTGCTTCTTTTGCTGCTTAGTGAACTCATCAGGTGCTACTCCTGTAGTGAGGAATTGAATAATGTTGGCATAGTAGTCATCTGCGATCTGCACAGAGAACAACTTTGCATTGGGCAGATTGTCTTCTAGGTTACTGGGCTCTTCCCCTGAGTCTATACGCGACAGATGATCAAGTCTAGCATTCAGTCTTCCTAGTTTCACAATGATTTCAAAATCATACTCCTGGAAGAGGAGTAACCATCTGCAGATTCTCCCCCCTAACACTGGTTTATTGACTAGGTACTTCAATGCAGAATGGTCAGTAAACATTTTAAACGAGGCACCCAATAGATAGTGCCTGAACTTCTGCAGTGCATACACCATAGCTAAGCCCTCTCTTTCTGTTGTGGTGTAGTTTTTTTCTGCTGTTGATAGCTTTCTGCTGGAATATGCGATGGGATGGTCAAGATCCCCTTCTCCTGGCTGTGTTAAGACGACTCCTAGTGCGATGCCAGATGCATCCACGTGTACATGAAATGGCTTAGTCCAGTATGGAAACACTAGGATGGGTGCTGTAACCATCTTTTCTTTAAGCATGTCTAGGCTCTGCTGACATTCCTCATTCCATAGGAATTTTACATCTTTCTTCAGCAATTTCTCCATTGGTGCTGTAATCTTTGCGTAGCCCTTGATGAACTTTCTGTAGTACCCGGTATGACCAAGTACTGTCCTTAGTTGCTTGACTGAATTGGGTGCTGGAAGCTTTACAATGATGGTGATCTTCGCGGGATCTACCATCAAGCCTTGTCTGCACACAATATGACCCAACAAGATACCAAATGGTGCACAAAATATACATTTTTTCAAGTTTAGAGAAATCTGGTACTACCTACATTTCTCTAACATCAGTCTTAAATCTCCTATGTGCTTATCGATTAGCCCAAATACAGTCCAGTCATCAAAATATACTTCTAATAATTTATGGATGTATTCTTTAAATACAACAACTACTACTCTAGAAAATATAGCTGGTGCATTCTTAAGACCAAACGGCATTACCGTGTACTAGAACGAGCCCCATTATGTTGCAAAGGTGGTCTTAGATCGATCTTCTGGATGTATTCTGATCTGATGGTAGCCTGAAAAGCCATTAGTGAAGGAGTAGACCTCCTGTCCTCCCACGTTGTCTAATACCTCATCAGTGAACGGTGTTGGAAATGGATCATGAAGTGATGCATCGTTGAGTTTTCGCAGATCGACACAGATTCTGATGTCCCCTTTTGTTTTCTTCTCTTGGAAAACCATGGGGCTAACCCATTCACTTTCTTCTACTGGTTCAATGATGCCTGCTGCTAGCATCTTATCAATCTCGTCCTTGACTTTTTCTTTGTAGCGCGGATTTAATCTATATGGGCGCTACTTGACTGGTCTAGCGTCCTCCTTCAATGGTATCCTCATCACTCCTAGGTCTCCGAATATTCCCTTCATCTCCGTGAACTTGGTGGGAAATAGGTCCTGATAGTCATGTAACAAATCTGCAATCTGTCTGACTGTTTCATCATTCCAATAGTCTCCAATAGAGGCAAACTTAGGTTCTGCGTCTGTGCCAATATTGACCTTTTTAATCTTGATGGGCTCAGTGATTGCTGGAGTCTCTAACTGTGGTCCTCCAACATCACGAGTTCCTTTCGACTCCAGAATGTTGGTGTTACGAGGGTCCTCATCCACCTCCTTTGATTCTGATGCAAAATTATAGCATTCCAACGCCTCTTCTAGCTAGATAGTCCACTCAGGTTGGACTGGTACTGAGATGGTGCAATCCTCAAATATCTTGGTCTTGATTATGTCTAGGGCCTGAGCAACACTTGGATGTTTTGATTCAAACGCAAATGTGAGCAGGAAACTGTCTATCATAAGTGACCATGTATTCGTCCCCTTGCGTAATTCAGTCTCCGTGTACCAGTTCCTTGGAACTGTGTCCAATGTGTGAATGAATCGGTGAACCCATTCCTCCTTGGGAACGTCCGACCAGCTCCATTCACATGCCTGAATGTGAGTGCTGGGATCGGTTTCTCCTGTGTACTTCGGTTCGACATACTTTTTATTGACAGAAAATCTGATTTCCATCAATCTTTTAATATCATCCCATGATGCGATATTTTCTTTATGCGCGTACCACCATATTGCAGGTGTGGCTCGTACTGCAAGGTCCATAGCTGGGATCTTTTACTCGTAAGGGATCTGTTGCTCAAACTACTCAAGGAAGTCCTGAATATCTGTTAGACCATGATATGATGGAAGGTCAGTGGCCTCTACACCAATCCATCGCAATGACTTACTCATAAACGCACATCTGCGAGCTGAGACTTCGTAAAGTCTGTTCTGCCAGTTCTCTAGGCCAACATCAGAATCCGATGCGCATGAGTTGTCGCATCGCCAACTAATGTTCCCTTCTGCGGTTGGATTGATGTAGTCGTTCTGGTTCGCAGTCATCTGGTAAAGGCTATCCATGTTATGTGCTTCCTCCTCTGCTCGTAAGGGTTCAATATACCTAGGGCCCTAGAAGGGATCCAGTGGTGCGATGACCCAGATCTGCGCATCCTCAAAGGTCATTTGTCTTCTCTTTAGGTCGATGACAGCCTTGCTACCGATCACCCAGCCAATACTTAATAATGTTGGATATGGTCGATTGTCGCCCATGATTTCTATAACCTCAAAGTCCGCAAAGCTGCATACTCCGTCAATGTCAACTGGCACCTGTGGCAGTCGACCCAGTGGTGATACTCACTGCTGGTTAGCTAATCTCAGGTGGATAAGCGATATGTCTAACTGAGGGCTACCCATATGCTACCATGTCTGCTTAGTTAGCACATTCACCTCTGATCCTAGATCTAAGACGACCTCATCCATTTCAAATTCGCCAATCTGTGCTATAAGCTTCATCTCTCTTCCGGTCCTTGTATGTCCTGTAATATTATGAACAGCGCGGTGTGCACTATCCGGGAGAGAAGGTTGCTAACACTGATCTATGATGCGCTGTAGCTCTCCAATGGCTTTTTCATTTCTAAGGAGTTTCAAGCAACTATGCATGAAGGATTGTACACTTCCTGTCGGCTCATCCTCGTCGTCTCTTCCTGCTGTGGGAGCCTGCGGTACCTGTTCACTGCTATCGCCATAAGGTGCTTGCTATGGTACGCCCCTAGACGGCGGTACCCGTGATCCTGATTGGGTAGGTTCATCAAAGGAAGCCTTAGCTTTGTGAAATGTCTCTTTTTTCTTTTGCAGGTCGAATGGTGTTGCTTTACAAGGAGCTCTACGCACCCTCGGCTGTTTTGCATTCTTTTCGGGATCCTGCGATGTCCCACTGGTGGAAGCACTGCTCCAAGTCATAATGTTAACTTTGGGTTCTAATTCCTCCGATTTGGCAATAATAAGCTGGATGTTCTGGTGTACTACTGGCTTAGGGTCTTTGATCTTAGCTATCAGGATAGGACACTCTTCTATGGTATGATCGTAAGATTTGCAGTAGTTACAAGTGGTGGTGGGGTTCTGATAGTCCCTAGCATAATGTCCTACAACTCCGCAATTATAACAAGTGATTGGTCAATGACCTTGGCCAAAACCTCCTCCTCAGCCAAAGCCTTCTCCACGTGCAAAGCCTCCTCCATGGCCTTGTCCTCTGAATCCTCCTACACGGCCTCCGTAAGTTTGATCCGGCTGTGGTCCTGTTGCTGGACCCGGTGTTTCTGATTGGACTCTGTACACATCATGTTTTCTATCTAACATGAGATCATAGGCTCGGAAGTCCTATTCATCATGCCCGACGGATTTGCAGAAGACACAGTATAGGTTCTTAGGTGTCTGTACATACTTGTGAAGCAAAGGGCATTGCTGAGGCGGATGTCCTTGTGTTTTACATATTTCACACCATGGCCCTTGTGTTCGTGGTAAGGGGTTAGGAGCCCCTGATGCTAAATATTCTGCGAAGACTGGACAGTTGTCTTTACTATGGCCTTGTGCTCTACACTTTATGCACCATATGTCTTGCATAACCTCTTTCCCTTTCTTAAGTTCGTGTATCTGTAACGTGAGGTTGGCCAATTGGTTCTGTAGGGTTGTCATGCCTGTGGTAGTCTCTGCTAGAGGTGAAGCCTCTAGTTTCATTTCCATCTCCAGCGCTTCATCTTGAGTAGTGAGTTTCTGCTGCATTAGTGGCAGTCTGATGTGAGGGAGCAGCGCTGCAATAAACCATTCCTTATGCTTCTCTGGTGCAAAGTCAAAGTTTACTTGGTCTATCAGGGCTTTGAATTTCTGATCAAAGTCCCATACTGATTCTGATGGAAGCTGCTTAATATCCTTGAGCTCTGTTATACACTGAGATTCAGACTTAGGTTTCTTAAACTCTTTGATCATGGCGTTCTTGACCTGGGCAAGTGTCTTGGGTAATGTAGTATACTTTATGTACCATGTCAAGGCTCTGTCTCTGAGTGTGGTGACCAACTGTACAAGTTTAAGGTTATCATCGTTGATTGTTTTAATGGTCCACATGGCTTCACATAGGAACCAATGCTATTCCGGGTCTTCTGTTCCTGTATCCTTAAAAATAGGTAGCTTCATGTCATCTCCCATTCTATTTCTCTGTGGTGGGTTCTGACTGACTGGGTTACTACCACTCAGCGGTGTAGGTGAAGGTGATGTAGCGGGAGTAGGTATTGTCTATGAACTACTAGATGGAGTACCTATGGGGTTATTCTGAGTCCCTGTCTGTTTCTGTGGGGTATAGGGGTGGTAAGGAATACCCCCCTCTGGTTCTTCTGTGGTGCTAGGGCTCTGTTGTTTAATACTATCTAAACTGTCTTCAAATACAGGAGAGCTAAAATCTACTTTATACTTCTTTCCACTACGTGTTCGTCCAATGTCATCAAAATCACTTTCAAACTCTTGTGACATTACTATCTTTACTTATTCATCTGAGACTAGATCCATTGTTCCTTTTTCATATAGCAGCATCTTAAGGGACAAGTTTAGAGATCTTAGGTACTTACCACGATATCCTCTGAAGAAGTATCGTTCAGCTACGCTGAAGCTCTTTCTTTGGTCAACTGCAAATTCCGTAACAAAGCCTTCTAGCACACTTGTCAGCCAGAAGTCCACTGCTCTCGTAATGGGATTGTCAAGGTTCTGCAAGGTCTAAATCAGCTCCGATGTCCAGAAAATGGTTCTTTTCTTCTTGAATGTGTTCCTATCTATAAACTTTGATAACCAGTCATAAAGCTCGTTTCCATAGGTTGCAAAGAATATCGAATGTATGTCTGAAGCAATATGTTTTTCCAACCAGTCCTCTGTGCTTAGTCTAGGACTCCGATTTTCTTTCTTGGCAAACTCCGTTAAGTCTGAATCCAGCCACTGGTGGAACTCTTCTCTGGTAGGATGCCAATAGAACATTAACTCCCAGTTGTTCAAACCGGAAATGGAACCATTTTTTGATTGCATGGGCAGACCCGGGTTTACTATAGTCAACCAACAACACCCCTAGCTCACTGGCCCTTTCAGCGACAGACCGCACAGCGGCCTGAAGTCTCACCCGAAGTGATTCTAATGGGTTGGCCAAGGACTCAAGCGTCTTGGACTAGGTTCCGTGGCAATCCTACTGGTGGCTCGCAGCTCTCCTAGCTGCGAGATCTCTTTCCTACGCGCCGCGCGATCTTTCGCTCGCGATGCGCGATCTATTCCCCACTCATGGCCCTTCTAGCCACGGCGTCTCTACCCTTGCGCATGTCGTGTGGATTCTTCTCCCGTCGCACAACTTCCTCCTTTCCACAATATTCCCAATCTTACCGCATTGCCGCGCCCCGTGCGACACGCAACTCCTGCTCAACGCTAAGTCCTCAACCTACGGTATCGCGCACCACAGCTCCTCTGCCGGTGCGGTATCGCCTTCTTGTGATACCCTCCTCCCGCGGCTTAGCGCACCTAGCGTTGTTCGTGTCGACGTGTAAGACTCGATACCCAGACTGTCTTACTGTGATTAGTTAACTATCTAAGGCAAGCATAAATAAGTCCTTATACGATGTGCCAAGGGTTTCAACTTGTATTTATCTTCCTGTAGTGCTGTAACTAATTAACTCATTCATACATTAACTGTAAAAAATTTGCATAACATAACTGATGGATAAAGAAAATAAACACAATACGCAAATCAATCACCGAACACGAGATTTTAACTTGGTTCGCCCCTAGGATGGGAGTTACGTCCACAGAACTGTGCTTCTCTATTATAGCTTAAGGGAAGGAAAACACAGTTCTGCTGCACCTCACATGCAGCTTAAGATCTTCTCTCTTAGATCTTTCTTCTCTACCTTTATGTTGTCGCTCTTACAACATACTCTTCCCTCTCAGTCGATCCCTGCGGATCATTACATGCATACTCTATAAGCCAGCTACTGGTTTCAGTAATATTGCTACAGCTAAGACCAGAACCAGAGCTCAGCTTTTACAACCGTCTACTTATCCTTATTGCCTATTTCAATCACGACTGTCTAACTATCTAACCAACCCTTTACAATGCAAAATTACATCCTTTTATAAGCAGCCCGAAGGTCTTGCTTTTACAACACTGTGGGCCTGTCCCAACAGTAACCCAAACCCTAATTAGTGACAGTCGATCCTCTCTGTCCTTGAGGTAGCCGCTTCCCGTCACACCACAGCTCTCTGCAGTCTTCCATGCTTCCCGGCACTGACCATGGGTACTATGCGCCGCTTCTCTTTTCTGTCCTTCGTCTTCAATGCTTGAGCCTCATTGCTCCTTCTTCTTTATGAGGGTCGCTAAGCCCTCCTGTCTTCTGCCACTGCCTTCAATGCAGTGGGTGAGCTCTCCTTTCTCAGCCGCTCAGGTACCGTTGCCTTTCTTTGACTTTCCTATCTCAAAAAGTCAGGGTTTCCGGCTCTGCTCTGCAGCTGGAAACGTGCTACGACGTCGTAGCTCCGTCTTATCTTCTTTTCACCAAAACTTATCTCTCCGCTAAACTTAGCAGCTTCTTCTGTAGCTGCGGGACCCTACTCCAACAGGTGATATCCGGGGTCTTCGACCAAATACTACACGGACCAAACCTTGTACGAATCTCAATGGTGCGATGATGTAGTTGAAGTCGAGCACATGAGAAACAACCATCCCAAGAGGCACTAAGGACTCCTCTCAAGTGGTCCAAGGAACTCATCAATGAGGTTAATGAAACCAGGATACAGGGACCTCTGGGTCTATCCTCTGGAATATATGTATTGTCGTCGATAGAGGGAGACCTTCCCCTAGTCAATGCAATGGTGTTTCCTTGACCAAAAGCATGAGGGAGATAACTGAAAGGTGTGAGACAATCTAGGGACTGACCCACTGAATGAGGGGGGAGGGCGGGGGAGTGTGGTAGAGTCAAAATTCCTTTATTCAGAGTATGACAATAGGGTGGACCACCCAGCAAATGAAACTTGACTCATGGGAATGGGATCATAGGTGTAATACCGGGAATGTTACTGTAGATGGGAAATAATTGGAGGAGGTGGACACTTTTGATATTGATGGGGTCCAAGGAAGACACATTGTAGATTACTCTGAACAAAGGCAGCCCAAAGGGGGAATGCTGCCAAACTATTTTTTGTGGGGTGGTGTCTAGGGACACCGTTATGGTATGATATCATGGATTTTTGGCGAGCCCAAGAAGGTAAATGCTCGATGGTGCTTTCAATTTTAGAGAGTTTGAAAGCATGAAGAAGAATCCATTGGGGGATATTTTTCATTGGTAGTCTCCTGTGCCTGAAAAAGGATAAAAGTTTACATAGGAGAGCTCACCCATCTTGTAGGGGATGAGAGACTTCTTTATCGTTGGCATGCCAATCAGGCCGAAAAAGGTTAAACCTATACTGACTGGACGGTCATTCAGATACTTTTACGAGCATGAATGAAACCAAGTTTGTTCGGCAATCTTTTCTTGATGAGAAGGCTAGAAAAGAGCTTAACGACAACCCGTGGTGAGCTTTTTTCATAAAAGTATGGCCCCTCTGCATGAGAAAACATAAAAGTATGCAGAGGGGAACGGTCTTGGCTTGAATACGCTAAGGTGGTCCTTTTCATTTGATGGTCTACATGGTCCGCAAAAGGAGGTAAACGAGATGATGTAGACACCCTTTCTTATACTTTAGCAAGCGGGAAAGGAAGTAGCTCCGCTCGGATATCTTTTCATTGTTTTTAGGAGTCAGAAAAGAGCTTAAACAAAACTCCAGTGCAGTCAACCAATTGCGGTGGCACAGGTGGTGCCCCATGTCGGGATGGTGGACAGTGGGCCAAAGGTCATCCACGTAGTATGGATGGAGCAGAAGGCTCTCAAACATACCAATACATGCACAGGATAGATCGCGGTAGAGGCTCGGGATTCGGTGTGGTAGAGGCATGCAAACCAAGGTGGCTCTTGGATAGAGGTCAGGTGAGCATGTGTGAGTTGCGGTGGATGGACTTGACTACATGTGATGTGAGTGCAAGTCCAGGGGCAGTTATATGCCAAATACGTACAAGAAAAAAAAATTGTTTTGTGGACAATGGTCCAAAGGTCCACGTAAGGTGCGGTGGATGGAGAAGACAACTTTGTGTTAAAATATAAAACCAGAAGAAAAATGGTAACCCTTAACGGGAGGTGGCCCGATAACCCGCATGTGTAGCAGTAGGCAATAGTGATACAAGTACAGGTCCATAGACACTTGCATCATCATATTGTGGCTTGTAAATCGAGGTGACTTCTGGGAAACGATCCTGAAATTTATTGTGAGAGGTGTCTCGAACCAGTTCTAGGTGACTTTGGATTAGCAGCTAATGGTGATGCCCCTGAATGGGGGTCTTTGATTTGTGGTAAAAACGTTGCAAAACAAAAATGGAGGAAACTAAGCTATAAGGGACTCATAGTGGTTATGTCAGGCATAGAATCTCTTGAGGTGGAGCCCATTGCGCAGCTTGTTCAAGAGTCGACTGTCTGAGTCAGCGAAGAGGTATTCCCCCTTGATGACATGAAGGTCATTGGAAAGGCGGGATGATGAAATTTGGTCTTTTATGGGAAGAACCAATTCCACACTATGGTTTAAAGGGAATGGGGTAAAACTGAAGGTGGTCTTACATATATCTCTGTCATCACGTAAGTGGTGTCAGGATAGATTAGTTGGATATTCTACAGCCGACGAGGCAAAAGGGAAATCGGTAATAGATATAATGAAAATGGTATTAGTTGTGGCTTTGGTTTCCTTTCCCCCGGTCTCTGTTGGAGGAAGAGGGGCAGGCTTGGAGATGGGAGGAGTCTTTGATGGACCTGGAGGTAGGTGTAACATCCTCTCAATTGGATGGACATAAGTCAACACATCTTGGGGCCTCAGAGGTAGGGTAGGTGGTTCAAGGTACCACATAGGATTTCCCAGTGTGTAATCCTATAGATTGCGGGTTGTCAAGACAGACTTAGTCACGATCTCGGATGGTAGGAAAAGGAAAGGGAAAAGAAAAAGGAAAAGGATCATGTTGATCGGGAATGAACCCCACTATTTCCCTGGTAACTGAGGTTGAGGTTGTGACTGAGGTTGCAGCTACGGATGGAGCTGCGGTTGCGAAAACAATGGAAGAGACGGGTCTGATGGACCGTTGGAGATGGTGGAGACAAGCGGGTCTATAGAATTGGACATCATGTAAATGGACATGGTGTCTGAAGAAGGAGGTGGGGGATGGACTTCTTCGATCAGAGTGATCTCAGATTCAAGGGAATGCTATCGAAGGTTGGCTAGAGCGATTCGATACTTGGAAAAGTCTTGGCAATGGTGAGAATAATTTCCATACACACCGCAATGAGCGCAATGATGGTTTGTTCTCAGTGGCTTGTTTCTAAATATTGGCGTGGTTAGGAGTTCAACCACGGGGAGGTTTTTGGTTGTGTCCATGGCATCCAAATGCGCACGGTTCATTGGAATTTCAGGGCAATTCTGAGTTGGATGGCCCTGTTGTTCACAAATGACGTAAGGCGAGATCTAGCGAGGTTCTGCGGTGGCTTTGGCATTTTTTCCCCTGTCCCTTTTCGGGTGGGGCGGTGTGGGTGCAAGTGCGGTGGTTGGATTTTGCAGGCCGAGTGGAGGGTGAGACTTGACCATAATGGGTTGCACCGAGGTTAAAAAACCTAGGGCATTGGTGGTTGAGTTGGTGGATCCATATACCACATCGAAATTTCCAATGTAAAGTTAGGTAGGGTTAAGGTGGCCATTACTGGCTTACTCATGACACCAGGCAGAGGAAAGAGGAAGGGAATCGTATGGACTGGAGATGATCCCAAATAACTCCCTGATGGTTGTATGTGGGGGTGAGGTTGTGGTTGCGGCTGCACGTAATGCTACTGTTGTAGATGATATTGCGGTTTCTTTTGGTGTTACGGCTGCGGACGGTGTTGTGGTTGGGGTAGGGGCTGCGGCTGCATTTGTTGTTTGGGTACATCGGTGCTGGATGAGACCATGCACAAGTCCGCAGTCTCATTTTGTGTCATTGGCAGTGACACTAAGGGGAAATGAGCCATCATGGTGGTATTGGAAAACAACCCAGGGCCCACATTCAACAATGGGGAGGCTGGTGTGTTGTCAACCATGGTGTTGATTGCAGGGACAACATTGGCATGTGTGGTCGTCCCTTGTGGCTCAATGGTGGTGATGGTAGGGATAACATTGGTGGGTGTTGTTAACCCTTGTGGATCGTGATAAGTGAGTTGATCAACCATCACGATCTTCCCTTCGTGAGGGAACATCATGAGATGGAAGACAGTTAATGTGACCACTTTCATGGCATACATATAAATTCTTTCGAGGAGAAGGTTATAGTCCAGTTGAGCGTTGACAACTTCTATGTCAATCAGAACTGTCTTCCCAACTAATGTGACGGGGAAACGGGGGAGTATTCCTTGGGCTTTAGTGGGATGGCCATCATAATCCCGTAGAGTTGTGGAGGATGGTTACAGAATTGGTGATCCAAGTTTCTGCCAGACTAGGATAGACATAACGCACGTAGATTCCCCCTCATATACTATGCGTCGGTGCACAACCAAATTCTGGATAGACACAAGGATTTGGAAGGCAATGGTGGATGGCATGTGTGGTTCTCCATTCTCAGTTTTGAATGTGATCAACTTGGAGTTGGAGGGGTCTATGGCCCCAAGGGCGGCTAGTAAGGCTTTCCACTGCATTGAGCATGTTTTGAGTACCTCAAGAGCGGACATGGTCATTGGTGTTTGGGCCAAATCATCCACGATGCTATAGCTGACTGCAGCTCTAGCCGTGGTGTTATTGGAAACTTGGCGTATGGGGGGGCGGGGGAATGGGGGTAACTGAAGAGGTAGGTTGATTGTTTTAGACGTTGATGCCGCTAATGTGTTAGCGGTTTCGGTATTAGTGCCGTACTGATTTCATCTGGTCTGTAGGTTGACCTCTTCATTTGTCATAGCTAACAGGTGGTGAACACATGTTTCAGCTGTGGGAGGTGCCCTCGGAGTGTTGGGATTGGGTTGGGGAGGGGTTACGGTTGCCACCAATCCTTGGACTGGTAGTGGGTTTTGAGGCACCATGGGGGGAGGTCCTTGTGGTTCCAGGTTGGGTTGGGCTTGGTTCGTAGCATTGGCGGCCTGTTGGGCCTCATTCTGAATGGCCTGCTTAGCTCGACCCATGAGGGGACACTTGAATGTGTAGTGCCCATAGACTTCACAGAGTGTGTATGGTTGGTTTGTGCACAATGGGGCGTTGCGTCTTGGTGCATTTTGTCGTGGGGGGCTTTAGGCGGGTCGGTTTGCCGTGGCATTGTTGGGGGGGTTTGGTTGTTGACCGCCTCCCTGTGGTTGGTTATTGGATTGGTTCTGGGGCCGATTATTTATAGCTTTCCCTTGTTGATTATTGAGGGCAGGCTGGTTGGGACGGTTTTGTTGTGCAAATACTTTTCCCAACGGAGCGGGTTTAGCATGGGCGAGGCTTGAACTGCTTGCAATGGTGGTGCATAATAAATTTATGGGGGTGGTAGTGCCACAAATGTGGGCATTTGCCCCGCATACTGCTATGTTGGCCAAGCCATGGCCTGAGCCTACAGTGGTGGCGCAGGTTGTGTGTAGGAAGTTTTTTCTCCGGACTGGGACATCATTCTGGCATAGTTCGGAGTTTGGTTTTGGTAAGCAACATTAACAGTATTGCTTGGTTGTAGTGGAGCTACAGGTGGTGTTAGACAGTGTTGTGGCTATTGGGAGACCTAGCTTATGATGCCATCTGCAGCATGGGATTCCCCCGGTGCATCCCAATAGGAGGTACCCGGACAGGGAGTGTCTAGAATGATGGTGTAAAGGTATACATACTGAGTGTAGATCAGTTCAAACTGTTGGGCTTTCAGTATGGCCTCTTCTTTGGATTGGGGATGTTCGGATGCGACGTCCTTTTCTATGGGTGGGAGTAAGGTTTTTAGAAACCAATCCAAGAAGATCCTATCATCAAGTTAGATTTTACATAAACTATGACGTTGCCGCCACTCATGGATGTGGTCAGTTATATGTGTCACAGTGCTTTACAGGAACATGAAAGCTAAGGAGTTGAAATCTGGGTGCTTGGCTTGCGGCAGCTCAATGTACCATTTGGCTGCCGCACCTGTGAGGGTGCGTTGGAATAGTATTAGCCTGATCGAGTCATCTACGATGCTGTTTGACGAGCACCATAGATGGAATGTCATGATATGGTTTTGGGGACATTCCCCTGGCTTGCCTTCAAACTTGGGAATGTCTGATGGCAGCTTGATTGGCATGGGTGGCCAAAAAGCTTGGTGGCGATGGGGTCATTTGTTAAATGAGCCAAATCAGGAAGGTTAAGATGAGCCATGAAAGGTAGGTTTCACCCCAAGTTGATGTGGGATGGGGAAGGGATGGCAGCGGGGTTTGCAGGTGCATAGTGCACCTGCATGGCTGGGGGCACTTGTGGTGGCACCATTGTAGATGGGCCAATGCCCACAAGTGTGGTGTGAGGGACAATGTGGATGGAAGGGACACTGCCCCCATGTGTGATAGGAGGGACAGTGTATGTGGACAGGGCACTGCCCCCCTGTGTAACAGGAGGGGCAGTGTATGTGGAAGGTCCACTACTAGCAAGTGTTGCAGGTGGGATAGCCTAAGTGGTTACTATGGGTGGTGGAAACTGACTGATGATAGTTTGCATGACCGTGCTGGGGCCACCTATAGGGTTGTTAGTGACAGCTTGTGGTGTGGACATGGGTCCACTAGCTATGGCTATGTTGAAAAATGGATCCGGGTTTGCACTAGCCATGGGGCTTGATGGTGCAGTATGGAGGTCTGGTTCAGATTGATATGGGTCTGAATCTGAATCAAAGGCTGTGTGGCCTTCTTATGGTGTGAGAGGTCATTGAGAATGGTTTCGACGGTGTCAGTTTAATGTCCCGAATGGTGGTGGTTCGCCTCTTAGGTGTGAGGAAGAGCGTGGGGGATCAATTTTGTTAGATTGTATCAAACTGGTGGGAATGATGTTTGGACCCTGGTTTCAATGGATTCCTATTAGCTGTAGGTGGTCACTAGGCCACCAAGACTGCCAGAAGACAGCGCTTGGCTTTTTCCTCACGGGCGTTTCTACTCAATTGGTGGGGGTTGTTGCCCGTTTCACTTGGCAATTCCTCTCAGCGGCTAGATACTTTGGGGTTCCTATGTTACTCCTCACAATGAGTTTCTGGGCTGAGCCCAAGTACTTCCCATGGTTAAGGCAGTCAGGGACTTATGTCCTCAAAGACTATAGATTTTTTGAGCTTAGTGTAAATTGATAAATTTTAAGGGCTCTCTCAACGTCATGAACTGAGTTGGGTTGATTTAAGTGGTATGGTGTATATGTCTTTCTGTTTTTCTTTTATTAGGTGGATGCAAGTGGTTTATGAATATGTCATAGAGTTGATATCATTGTGTGTACAAACAGTAAATAAAGAGAAATTTGTAAATAGATACAATTGTTTTTACCCTGAATGTTGATGGCCTAACTAGGTGAATACCTTACACCTATATTCTTCTTCAACTGAGAGAAGGTGCTGAGCTCTCAACACAATGGGACTAAGCCCATCCGTAAATCCACAGGTCACCTCCTAGATGCAAGGTTGGTCAACAGGGAGGACACTAGCATCGTGAGAATCTCTCCTTCTCTACCCCCTCTACCTTCTAGGTCATCCGTTTTTAACAGCTTTGAACAATATTCAGTGAAGGGCCTATTACTATACGAGCTGTGCCCTTCGTCGTATCCCAGAATAATCCGAAGGGTGATGATTGGGTAGAGGAGGAAGGGTAAGTGTTTCCACCTTTCACACACCTAGGTCACGTGGGAGAAATCTTCAAGCCACTCGACGTGTCCTTGGGGGCAAGTCTCGAGTCAAGGCTATCACCTTGTTCTTGACTCCTCCATTTAGGCTCAACTCCTAATGAAGCCAAGGGGGGTAGACCCTATTAAGTTACTAAGGAAAAATTATTTAGTATGGTGATGTTAAATTGAATGAGTTACTTAGGAGTTTGAAATTTAACCATAAACAACCATAGATGACAAGATACGAAAATGAGCGCACGAAAGCACAATGCTGAGACACAATATAAATATATAGCAAGAAAATAACCAGTGCCTTAAAATGGAGTCAAAAAGGAAATCAATGTACTTGCATGTGCTTGGAGTGAATGTTTTGCAATTGCCTCTTGGTACGTTTTAAGTTAATGTGAGGTGTGAGTTGATTAAAATTAGGCGAAGGGGTGGACTCCAGATATACCCGAGAGTACTTGGAGTATGTCCAAAACTAAACCTTCATGGCTACCCGCAAGGAATATGTGGGCTGAATGGAGTCTTTGGGGCTATTGTTCATAACGCACCCATTAGGGTGTGACAGAGATCGGCGGCCCGAGGTCACTTTTCAGAAGTTCCCGCTTCCTTTGGGTATTTTGCCACCGTAATGGTTTGATCTAGGTGTTGGATTTTCACCTGATGGTTTGTCAATTTGGGAGAGTGAATCCTAATTATTCTAGTCACTCAAGTGCTTTTGATACGGCTTGACTAATCAGATGAACCGCAGCCAAGTGCATAGCATACACACCGGAGTCTTGTCAATTTTAGTAAATTTTGAGATGGGTGTTCTTGTTAAAAAGAAAACCCTCCAAGAACCTCTTTCGATCCAAGTGGATCTCAATCGGGGAATCAAGGAGGGGTTAATTTTATAATAGTTGATGAAACAATTGATGAAAAGGAAAACACAGATACAATTCTGGTTTTCTAATTAGTCCTACCACGGATCTCTTTCCCCTTTCGGGTCAATCGGGAAGTCGTGGGGTAAGTATTAAGATTAATTTGAAATCTCAAATATGGAATATGGAAAAGATAATAAATCAAAGTATACTACCCTGTAGATTAGAACTACGCTAGATTGAAAAGAGATGAACAAAAAGTAAAAACTTAACACCGATGCAAATCCCCCCAGGGGGGATGGTGAATAGGCTCGAAAGAGCCTATTCGAAAGGACCTCTTCTTTTTATTAGAAGTGATTTACAATATCAGAAAATTGAAATTGATGCACTTTGGTCCTTGTTATCTGGGATCCAAAGGCTTACAACAAGCTTGAATTAAAACACAGCGGTGGGGGAAGCTTCCAGGAAGCTCTAGTTCATCCAAGAGTCGGAAATTTGGCAGAGTCTCCTTCTCTTTTATGTTAGACCTGCTAAAAAAAATCAAGAAATTAAAATAAAATGTGCCCAAACACACTTTAAAAGTTTTTTGGGTCACCACGCTAATTACCAAAAAAAAATTAAGTAAAAATTGTTAAACATGGGTAATCTAATTTCTGTAAAAAGGAACCAAGGAAAGAAAGCTTTCCTTGGGATCTTGACTTGCTGTTTGGGAAGCCAATGAGATGTGCACTTTTATTGCAGAATTTAAATCTTTGAAGAACAAAAAAGGAAGCTACCTTATGAGCAAGCTTTAGATCTATGCTTTAGCTACTTGCAAAAAGGGAATTTCCTACACCTAGATCTATCTTTATGAAATTATAGATATAAGTAGCAAAACTCTTATAAAATAGATCTAACAATATATATTCAATTGTTAGAACTAGATCTGATCATAAGAGGAAGAGACAGATAACCGGAAGATTGATTTTAATAGAAAGGAGGAAGAGAAGGGGAAAGGCCCGTTGTTGGATGGATCTGCAATGGAAACTTGTTAGTGGAATACAGAGGAGCAATGCTTTCACAAAGTTTTTAAATGTACAATGGAGTCAATCTAGATCCACAGCTCATCCAATCCTTGCTACTTGAAATCTAAACACACAATCCTGCACGAAACCTCACGAGATCTGGATATATATATGAAAAAGAGACAAGAATTACATGCAAATAAACTTATTAAACATGTATAATCTAGATCCTCAAACATATATGCTATGAGATATAGAAAAAACAAGTAACCTTACTTTCCCAACTATACTCCTATTGCTTTAGCTGAATCATTCAAGCCAGATACGGTTCAGATGCAGAAATTGAGAGAAAAGTCGGCAACGTCAATAGCCATAAGACAATGCTTAATCCACACACATGAGAGCATTACACCATTTGGCCTCCAAAGCTTCTTTATTCCAACAATCAAAAGATTACAACCGTATTACAATAGCAAGCCCTTCAATCCAACTCTAACTAGCTTGGAAGAGGGAGCTTGTGCCCTGATTTATACAAAAACCAGGAGATCCAGCCCGAGGGGGGCACAAATCCCAAGGAGATAGATCAAATCAGCTGATGGAGAGTCAATCAATGCAGATCTGAAGCTGAACTGAGCCTACTTGTCAACCGGGGGGCTGATTGAGCTGACACATCAACCCATAAACCGACACATCAGTCCATAGAGCATCAGGAGAGTCCACACATGTGGAGGAGAGAGAGAGGCACAATTCCCCATAAAAGCTGCTGAAGATCAACTCTGGATCTGATTTAATCACCTCCTTCAGTCAAGAATCTGTCAGATCCAGTCAATCTGGTTCAGATCTGACTGATTTCAATCAAATCGGCTGAGAATCCACTGATCTATGATTCTAGATTTGCTCCATTATTCATCAATTTATTAATTAAAATAATTAATAATTGATTTTTGGGGCTTTCTGACCTAAGTGATGGAAAATCACTCAAAACTAGGAAATAGTCGGTCCATGGGTTTACATGGTGCTCTTAGCTTGAAAATGATCACCTACATGACTGAAACTGATTATTTGGCCCACTTTTATTACACAATCATTTTTTCCAATTAAACTATTAAAAAATAGCCTAAGTTTTGGAAAAAAATAAATTTTAATAAAAAACACTGAAAAACTAAAAAATTGAAAAATTGAAAAAGCCTAGGGGGACTTAGACATGTTCATATGACTCAACCATGATGTCTAGCATGTTTATACATTGACACATAGACTCTAATAACCTCAATAGGCCTAAATGCCAAGCCGACCACCCCAACTTTGGAGGTATTGAGTGAAAAACTCAGAAATTATCAGTCGTTTATTCAACAACCAATAATAACCAAGGGAAAAAACACCCTGGGATGATCGGATTGACAAATAAAGTCTAATATACTGAGTCTTTTACAGACACTACCATGCTAGAGCATTTATTACAATTCCCCATGGGGTATGAACATGTCATATAGTACAACAAAGCTTCCTAGAAGCAAGACTGAAGGTCTTCTGAAGTCCAAACAAGTTATCCTTGTCCGGTTCACCAGGCTCACTTGATAAAAAACCACTAAGTACAACTTAGGTGGTAACAGTAAGCAAGACTGTTAATTTTATGTAAATTTTAGTTAAGCTACATTCATTAAGGCATTAAAAATTTTTCTTTTTAAATTTACACTTTGTTTGTGTTAGTTTTTCATCATATAAGCTAGCATTATGATCTTAGGATCTTTTCACTGAGAGAATAACAAGCACATCACAAGAGACAAGAGACACAAAGAGTTTTCCTTGAGGAAACCATAAAGGAGAAAACCCCACAACTTCCTTAGAGATAGAATCAGCACCAAAACAGTAAAAGCCCAAAACAGTAAGATGCACTCCCGACAGCAGTAGTCTTCTTCTTGTCTAGTCCCAGTGTATTTCCTTCCTCACTAATGCGCCACACTTGAGTGAGTGAGTGATGTGTGTGATAAATAGAGAGACTCACTCTCTATTTATATTCTTTCGTTCACTTGAAGTGCACTCAATCATGTCGGCCTCACTTAACAATTACTTACTAGAGCCAACATCTCTATGAGTGTCTAATAACCCTAGTGCCCCGAAACTGTGGGGACCTTAACAATGACTTGACATGACTTATTTACATTATTGATCCTCCCGATCGGAACATCGAGGTATGACAACATGACTCAAATACATAATAGATACATCCCGGAATAAACATCGGGTTACAATACATAAGATACATAGATGAATACATTCCGAAGTTACAAATACATCAACACTCCCTCTTAACTAGGAAGGTATTCTTTCGACACAATTTTCAGCACTGGTCTTCTTCTCTGTATCAACTAGATCATCTCGTCATTTGCATCTTGAGTATTCTGAGTCTTCAAGTCATCTTCATCTTCAAGTCATCTTCACTAGATCTGGATCATCTCTCGATCTGGATCATCACTGGCTGTCATCACTGGATCTGGATCATCACTGGATCTGGATCATCTATCCTACTCGACAGAATGGCTAGCTCTCACATCTGCCATGGAAGGAACCTAATCCTTTATCCATGGAAGAATGGCTCAGCCCTTACATTTGACCTGCTCGTTAGAATGGTTATGCATCTCAGCACTCATATCTGACATGGAAGGAACTGAATCCTCTCACCATGACAGAATGGCTCAGCCCTTACATCTGACCTGCTCCTCAGAATGGCTATGCATCTCATCACTTTGCCTTGGAGGAAACCTTGGTTTGGAGAACACCAAGCTTCTCCCTGAAGTACTCGAACTTCACTCTGGCTAATGGCTTCATCAACACATCAGCTATCTGTTCCTCCATCGCAACATACTGGAGCTTCACTACTCCTCTCTGCACCATATACCTGATATAGTGATACTTGATCTCGATGTGATTCGACTTGTCATGGAACACACAACTCTGGTTGTCACAATGTATACAAGTAGCATCCATCTGGAGATCAAATATATCAGACAGTAGCTTCCGCAGCCATACTACCTCACAACTAGCTGAACAAGCTGCGACATACTCTACTTCAGCTATACTTAGTGCCACACAGGATTGCTTCCTGCTAAACCAAGAGATCACACCTGATCCCATACTGAAGCAACATCCTGAAGTACTCTTCCTGTTGATGGCACCGCCTACCCAATCTGAATCAACATAACCCTCTAGGTTAATCTTTTGATTCACATCGTACTTGAGCCCATAATCAACTATACCCTTCAGGTATCTTAGAATATGCTTTGTAGCAGTCAAGTGAACACTTCTCGGATCTGTCAAGTACTGGCTCAAGGTGTTCACAGCAAAGAAAATGCCTGGTCTCATGTTTGTCAGGTACATCAAGGACCCAATCATCTAACGATACATCATAGCATCAACTATCTCTGAAGAAGCATCATTCAATAGCTTCAGGTTTGATGCCATAGGTGTGGTCATAATCTTACAATCCATCATCCTGAACCTATTCAGGATCTCTACTGCATACTTCCCTTGTCCACACCTCCATGTGTAGAAAATAATGCATCGACACATAACAGGAGCATCACTGGTCTTCTGCCTTCAACCTTGAAGAAAAGGTTGGAATCCACTTTACTCTCAGTAAATCCTAGAGTCATCAGTAATCTTCCCATCCTGTTGTACCATGTCGAACCTCAAGATATTCTGTAGTCACTCCCTCTGAAGCGAAGCATCATTCTCCCTCTATCTTCTGTGCTCTATACATTGAAAACATTCTGTACCAGAGTGACAAGTAGCTTCCTATGCTACTCGTATTCTATGTATCCATCTAGTGTGTAGAACTTCATCTTCAACCTTGTAGCAAAGGTTAAGATCTTCATCAATCTCATCATGTATGTGTTTCAACTCTTACTAGCTGCAAATGTCTCTTTGTAGTCTGGGCCTTCCTTTCATGAGAAGCCTCATGCTACGAATCTTGCTTTGTATCCCACGATGTTTCCATCTACTGCATGATGGAACTATGAACTTCTCTTCAGGTCTCGATACTGCACCCTGACATCATTCTTCTTGAACTGGTCTTCCCTTTCTTCTTGGTGGCTGGAACGTTCTATATCAATGATGTCATTGTATTCTTCATATTATTCTTTGTCTTTGAACTATCGTCACTTGTTCTTCGAAACAAGTCTTCATTATTCTTTGCTTGTAGGCGATTATGTATGCGGTCTTTCCTACAAGTCAAATGCAGTTGTATGGTTAGAAACATTACATAAGGGATATTCATACTGAAAAATTCTTATGCATAAATATATGATCATGCAACTGCTTTAGCCAATACAACATTCATCCATATCTCACTGAAACTTTCTAGATGCCTTCCATCTCTACCAGGACAACATTGCGATTGTGCACTAATCCAATATGTCAGCAAAGAGGTTTCATTCTAGATAAGTAGCAATGGAGAGTTGTATAGCACCATGAGCTACTTACCCATTACATGCATATTAGCAGTATACTGTCATTAATGCAAACATCCTATCGTGCATAATACATCAGCTGAATATAAACAAATGCATAACAAAATAATATCATGAAATGACAATTAAATACTTATCTTTATTTGTTTTGTGGGTATACTCCTTCTTGAGTCTTCCGCTTCATCGTCTTCTTCATTCATAATAGCATCGTTTCTTATCCAAATGCTAAGGTGGATAAGAAGTTCTTCAAGAGTTGAGATCTTCATATTCCTCATTGCTTGAGGTATCTTCTTTGGAAGGTGAGAGCTTGATGTTCATTTGCTTCCATCTTCTCTTCTCTTCTTATGAGTCAAGCTTCTTCTTCTTCCTAGAGTCTACTAAAAGTAATCACTTCCTTCTGGCATACATTCCTTGCATGAATGAATCCCATGATCCTGGGAGGCTATTCAAGGTGGCCATCACCACTTCTGCATTCTTCACTTCTTCTTTTACCGCTTCAAGTTGTTCTTGATTTGAGAGACTCTTATGACTGCATGGTCTCTGCATTCTGGATCTTCACATTCTTCAACTGGTTTCTTAAGGTCATATTCTGATTTCTATTCTTCCCTTCAAATAGCTTGGTTAAGGAATCAAAACATCATCGGTGTCTTTAGGGAGACACTTGTAATACAAGTTGATTCATGACTGAATCAGCAATGATCTTCTTGGCCTTGACCAAGTTCTTCTTGAGTAAGGCTTTGAGCCTCATCTCCCTCTAGAACTAGAACCTCTATACTCATGTAGGTGTCCAATCCATTTTCTTCAGAGAGATCAAATACTTCTATGCTTGGAAGTTGTCAACTTCACCAAGCTTATCATCAAGCTGATGTGATAGATCACTTTGAAATGAGAACCTCAAATGAAAATAGCAAAGGATTAGATCTTACCGATTTGAGGTGTCCGTCTTGGTTCCAGAGCTGGCTGATCTAGGGTTTGCCATAGAAACCCTAATTTTCAAAACTTGGAATATTTCAGATCTGATTGGATAGATATATAGATCTCTTCAAATGGAGTTGTCCAATGTACTCCTTTTCTGAAAACAATGGAGGGAAGCTCCCGAAACAAGAAGCCCTAATCTTCCAATTTCTTCTACAGAAATTCCTG
This sequence comes from Pseudotsuga menziesii, assembly GCA_001517045.1. Taxonomy (NCBI): domain Eukaryota; kingdom Viridiplantae; phylum Streptophyta; class Pinopsida; order Pinales; family Pinaceae; genus Pseudotsuga; species Pseudotsuga menziesii. Next base: position 41,931 of record LPNX010381913.1, read on the forward strand.
TTACTGTTTCTATGATATCTCTGAAATTTATGCTCCTCTGTGTCTAAGATTTCTCACTGAGGTAACGTCTCATGTCCTGGATCCAACACCATATGTTTCATTAGAATTGGTTTCACCATTTGGGATTTATAATCCTTTTCCCAAGGTGACCTGTTACAAGACTGTCCAAAACAGTGAAGTTATACGACATGCCACGTGTTAGGAGTTGATTTTCGGAGTCTGATATTTGGACCACCGAAATTACAGTCCGTTCCCTTTCTAGAAAATCTTTAGGAATTCCATTTGGACCTCTGTAGCCCAAGAAATTGCAATTCTCCCCAGGTGTCCTGTTTAGGGATGATTTCTGGAAGAGGCTGGAACTCTAACTTGGAGGGATCATATCTCCCAGAACATAGTGAATCTGATACTAAATTTTGAACACAGTGTACATCAGGATTTTATCTTCGGCCCCTGGAATTTTTAGCTTCTGAGACTTCACAAAACTCGGAATATAGTGAATGTACCAAAAATTAGCCTTTTTATTATTTAGGGTTTTTCCTAGCTCGAGGTCAAACTAGGGTTTCACTTTCCCGGAGTTTCACCCAACCAAATTTCTTGATCCAGGTCTCTAAAATTAGGTTTTGATGAGGAGAACAATCCTATGCTAGTTTCCCTCAAAAATTCCTCTTCTGTAGAAAGCCCTAATTTCCACATCGAAAACTGAAAATGCTCGGAATCAAATTCTGCTTCGACAGAAAGATGCGCCCTTCAATGGAGAGTCATCCTAGCATACTTTTGTTGATGAATTGTGGAGAGAGACCCAAAAAGTAAGAATACCTAGCTTCTATAGCTGCATAATGTTTTCTTCTCAGGTTAGCTCTGATACCATGTTAGTTTTTCATCATATAAGCTAGCATTATGATCTTAGGATCTTTTCACTAAGAGAATAACAAGCACAACAATAAAACATAAGCACATCACAAGAGACAATAGACACAAAGAGTTTTCCTTAGGGAAACCATAAAGGAGAAAACCTCGCAACTTCCTCAGAGATAGAATCAGCACCAAAATAGTAAAAGCCCAAAATAGTAAGATGCACTCCCGATAGCAGTAGTCTTCTTCTTGTCTAGTCCCAGTGTATTTCCTTCCTCACTAATGCGCCACAATTGAGTGAGTGAGTGATGTGTATGATAAATAGAGAGACTCGCTCTCTATTTATATTCTTTCATTCACTTAAAGTGCACTCAATCATGTCGGCCTCACTTAACTATTACTTACTAGAGCCAACATCTCTATGAGTGTCTAATAACCCTAGTGCCCCAAAACTGTGGGGACTTTAACAATGACTTGACATGAATTATTTACATTATTGATCCTCCCGATCGGAACATCGAGGTATGACAACATGACTCAAATACATAATAGATACATCCCGGAATAAACATCGGGTTACAATACATAAGATACATAGATGAATACATTCCGAAGTTACAAATACATCAACAGTTTGTACATACAGAATGTAGTAAACTGAAACAGAAACAAAAATTGAACTACTGTGCTAGACAGAGGCGCCTGAGCCGCATTGACAGTCCCTAATAAACTGAAAATTAACCTCTGATTGACAGACTGCATGTTTTGGTCAAATTTGGCGAGGGGGTCACACAGATTTCACAGACAAAAGCGGTCTGCCTTTCTGAGTGAAGTCGCACCTTTCGGGGGCAAAAGGATGACTCGATCACACCTGTGAGGCCTAAAAGAACGACCTCATCCCTTGTTCAGGCCCGATAGGTGCGACCTGCTCGGGATTTGGGGTTTTTCTGATCCCGTGTCAGATCCAGCCGACAGTAACCTGTATTGTGGCCAAACAGACTCGGATTTTCCTTGCAGAGGCTTTGACAACCATAAAAACTGGAAAAAAACTGGATCTAAGCTATATTTGACAAGAAATTTTTTAAAACTAGGGCATAAACTGAAAAACTTTGAAATTTAAAAAACTAAACCAGGGATCCTGTGGGATCGACTTGGTATGGTCGCCAGTTATGCAGTAGGGATTTCTCCTTGCTACAAGGGCAGGAATGGCTCCATTTCGTCTATAGGACGGAAGGGTAGGTTCCTGCGTGTGGAAAATGCATGAAAGAAATTGGATAGAAAGGAAAGCAAATGACAGAAATAAAATGGCCGTGAGCCCCTCTGCAAACAAGGTTAGGGCTTTGCCTTGGCTACCTGCAAACAACTATTATAAATAATAAACCTACAAAAACATGTTAGAGATCAAACTTGCAAACAAATAATGGTCAAAAAACAACTAAACTAACAAAGCAAACACATAAACAAAACTAGATTATACCTCTTCTTTGGTGAAATGGGCCACCATGCCTTGGCTGGAAGAAGCACCTCCCTATCTCACTCAACAATGGAAGAGCTATGGCTCAATGGGGAAGATGAGTGGAAGAGAGGGGGATGTGGGTGGCTTGAGAGGCAAAGAGGTTTCAAGGCATCCACAGGAACATAGCAGTATGCAAGAGAGGAGTTGTTTGAGAGTGACCCCCCACCCTCCTTTTATAGCTTTTTTGGGGACTTTTAGGGTTTTAAGCCCTTGGTGAGGGATTTAGCCCCTTTTTTGGGCTTTTATCCCCTTCCGCCCTAACTTTATCTCCTTTTAGGGTTTTAGGCTCCTTTGAGGGGTTTTAGCCCCTTTTTGGAGGATTTAGCCCCTAGGAGAGTTATTTAGGCTCCTTTTTGGGGTTTTTAAGCCCTTTTACTCATTTTTAATCCTTTTTGAGGGTGTGGGGGTCTAATGGGGTGTTACGAAGGTTGTGTATGGGTGTCCTTCGGTGGTGTAGGCCATGTAGAGCTGAGTGAGGGATTTTTTGGGTTAACAATGTCTACTTGCCATGATAACAAGATGAAAAGTTTAGAAAATGCAGCGATACATTTCCTCATGGTACTACACTTTCAGTTGTTGTTTTTGCCGAGAACTACACTCTACAACCTCAAAATGAGATCCAAAGTCAGTATTATCACTCTAAGCAGGTTTCCTTGATGGTGCATATCACATATAGTCATGGCCCAAATAGTAGTGAAGAGTAAAGAGAAATTCTAAAGGAATATCACTTCTATATAATTGATGATAGGTGCCATGACTTCCACTATGTGCATCATTGATTCATCATGTTCTATGATCATTTGAAGGGCAGGAACATACAGATGGATCGACACTAGATTTGGTCTGGTGGATGTGCTGGTCAGTTCAAAAATGCACTCATATTTCAATTCTTGTGTTCATTGCATAAAAAATACAAAGTTACACATATGTGGAACTATTTTGAGACTGGGCATGGTAAAGGAGAGCATGATGGAGCCAGAGCATGTGTCAAAACAACCCTATGAAGAGAGGAATTGAAATTATCTACAATATCTACTTTTCGAAATGTTCAATCTATAGTCAGGCGGTGCACGTCAGTAATGGGAGAGGAATCAACTATGCGAGTAGAATCCACAAGAAAGAGACATGTGGAGAGATTTTTTTCAGAGGTGGTATACGTAGATCGTTCACATGCATGGGAATGCAATAATTTTCCTGGGACTCGTGGCTTTCATTCGGTTTGAAGCTCTAATAACCCAGTATTTGAAATTTGGACCAAAAAACTTGCTTGTTTTTGCTTGCCTTGTTGTGATGGTGAGTGGGATGGTGTGAATCATTGGATTGGGCTGACAGATGGGATCACATATCATTTCCACTTGATCAGCGTGCAATTTTTGAGTTAACTCTGTTGGAAGAAGACCAATCATCTATTTCTATAGATTTTGATCATGTCTCAGACCTTGCACAACCTAGTATGATGCATTTCCTTAACATTTTTTTGTTTATTTACATAGTCTTCAAACTCATATTAATGGCCATGTATCACATGAAAAATATTTGATCATATACCTACAATCATATTATGCAGGACACATATACGCAGTGGTTGCCTCAAAAGATAGTGAATGGGGTGGTGATTATTGGTTGGCACGTTGTATAGAGGGAAAGCATGCCCTGATTATGTCCATGGCTGACAATGAAAAAAAACACTTTCCCATCGGGTCTATGGTTGTTAAAGGTGAATACCTTACACATGACAACAATGGAAGAAATAAGGGTGGATATGTTTACAGGGATTGCAAAATAGGTGCAAGTGTGTATCACTTTACCAACTTAATCATTAGTAAAAACCTCCAGGTACGAACAATGCCTAGCCGAAATTCATCGAAGGTACGCTACTTCTTACCGGATACAGAACACGAGAGACTAATGGAGACCATCATTATAAGATATGATCCAAAGGGCTTGGTTGTATGATAATAGGTGGGCTCTAGCACGATGAGGTATGTTACATAATTTTAATTTTCCCATGTATGTTTCTTATGAATATGTCAATTTTGTGTTCTTGATATGCGAAATTTTCCATAATGTTGTTTATAAATATGCCAAAAGTTCTCTTGTATGTCAAGTTAATGAACATGCCAAATTTTACATATGATCAATGAACATTTCAAGATCTCATTCACACGTTATACATAACATTATAATACATACATGTACCTCTTTAGGTCATACCTGTCAAAGTTCTTTGTAGGCTCTCTTACAGGACTAAAACCCTAATTTTTCAAGTAGGTAATATTTTCAATGTTTTTAGCCGATATATAAAACTAGGATGATGGAAACAAGATGCCACAATGATAACTTTATGTTTTAAGGCTTGTATAATTTCCTTCTTGACAGCTCATCTCTTATACCATGTTAATTTTTTAATTATAACAATTAGTTCAATGCATAAAGGTAACCATAAAACATTTACATAAAGAATTTAACATGTAGGATCTAGTATCTAGAGGTGACGTGCAACTCGCCATAGATCGATGCCCAGGCCTTTGATTGATGAACCGTTGATTCTGTTGGATTCGTAACATGGTATTTTAGCTAGAGGGGGGCCTTCTCCTGCCTGTCCATTTCTCGGTGACCTTCAAATATGGTGGTTTCTGAAACTAGGGTTTCGCTCAATAGGGGTCAATGTATTTGATGCCAACAAGGACCAAAATTGGAAAGCCACAGATGATGGGGATGCGGTTCGTGTTTCCATATTTCCCATGTCCAAACACGCTAGCAGAAGTTGACGTAATTCAAAATTGCGGCTCCGTGATGTTTTTTGTGCACCGGGCACAAGTCCACCAAGTGTCCCTGAACGGTATCTGGAGGTGACTTGTAACTCACCATAGATTGATGCTTGGGCCTCCGATCAATAAACCATCGATTCCATTGGATTCCTGATGTGGGATTTTAGCTAGGGGTCCCTCTCCTGCCTATTGATTTCATGGTGACCTTCTAATACAGTGGTTTCTGAAACTAGGGTTTCGCTCAGTAGGGGATAATGCATTTCACACCAATGAGGGACATACTTGGAAAGCCATGGACAATGGGGATGCGGTTGGTGTTTCCATATTTCCCATGACCAAACACACTAGTAGAAGTTGACGAAATCCAAAATTGTGGCTCCGTGACGTTTTTGTGCACCGGATAGAAGTCCACCAAGTGTCCCTGAACGGTATCTAGAGGTGACCTGCAACTCACCATATATTGATGATCGGGCCTCCAATCGATGAACTGTTAATTCCATTGGATTCGTGACATGGAATTTTAGCTAGGGGGGAACCTCTCCCTCCCGTCCATTTCCTGGTGACGTCCGTATATGGTGGTTTTTGAAACTAGGGTTTTGCTCAGTAGGGGACAATGCATTTCATGCCAATGAGGGCCAAAATTGGAAATCCATATATGGTGGGGATTCAGTTGGCGTTGCCATATTTCCCATGCCCAAAAACGATAGCAGGAGTTGGCGGAATTCAAAATTGCGGCTTTGTGACATTTTTTGCGCACCGAGCACAAGTCCACCAAGTGTCCCTGAATGGTATCTGGAGGTCACCTACAACTCGCCATAGATCGATGCTCAGCCCTCCAATTGATGAACTGTTGATTCCGTTGGATTCATGACATGGGATTTTAGCTAGGGGGCCCCTCTCTCGCCTATCCATTTCCTGATGACCTCCATATATGGTGGTTTCTGAAACTAGGGTTTTGTTCAGTAGGGGGCAATGCATTTCACGCCAACGAGGGACAAACTTGGACAATGCATTTCATGCCAGTGAGGGCCAAACTTGGAAAACCCTAGCCCTAACTAGGGTTTACTATTTAACATGCATGGCCCATAACCATAACCCTACCAGGGAAACCCTAATCCTAACCCTAATCTTATCTTACTGTCACAACTCAGTTCATAATCAATCTAATGTCCAACTCAACGTTTTCAAATCCAGTGGACTTATGCTTCAAATCATGATGATTCACGAAGTTGGTTCTCAATCTTTGGATTCTATTATAGTTACTTTAATGCTGAGTCATTAGTCATTGGGTCCATGAGGTTTGTTGAATAGTGTTGTTGGTCGTTAATGAAATGTGTTGAAATGAATAACTCCCGATTCTTATTATTTATCCATAGAATGCCTTTATTTATACATCTACGATGACTCTTGGGATCACACATCCGAGAGTCTCTTCATATTCCTAATATTTACAATAACGTATAATCTCGACGGATTATATTCCAACAATCCCCCCCTTAATCCGAAGGGGTGTTAGTGAGTCCGATCATGTTTCTGAATCTTTCAAACTTTTCTCATCCAAGCGCTTTGGTGAAGATGTCTGCAACTTGATCATTTGTGGAACAATGTCGAAGATGGACTATCTTGGCCTCTACATGATATCAAATCAAATGATACTTTGTGTTGATGTGTTTGGTTTGATCATGGAATCTAGGATTCTTAGCCAACTTGATTGCAGAAGTATTGTCGATCAATAATGGAGTGGAGTTCTCTTGTTTTTCTTGCAAATCCTCAAGTATCTTTTTGAGCCATACTATTTCTTTTGTTGCTTCAGCTGCAGCCACATATTCTGCTTCTGTTGTTGAATCTTCCGGAACTGATTGTTTGTGTGATCTCCATGAGACAGTTGCCGATCCAAGACTCATAGTGTATCCAAAAGTTGATACTCCTGTCTCCTTATCGCCATCAAAATCTGAGTCTGAGTACCCAATAAGTTTGAAGTCATCCACCCTAGAGTACTTGAGTCCAACATCTTGAGTCCCCTTCAAGTATCTTAGAACTCTTTTTGCAGCTGACCAGTGTCCTTCACAAGGTTTATGCATGAACCTTGAAAGTATGCCAACAACATAAGAAATATCTTGTCTAGTTGTTGTAAGGTAGATAAGTCTTCCTACAAGTTGTCGATACTTGGTCGCATCCTCAAATTCTTTTCCTTCGCTTGATGTGAGCTTCATTTTCTGTTCCATTGGAGTAGAGATAGGGTTGCATTCTGTCATGCAAAATTTGTCTAGTAGTTCTCCAACATATTTTTTCTGAGATAGGAATATGTACTTAGGATGTTGAGTGACTACAATTCCTAAGTAATAGTGGAGATGTCCCATATCTGTCATTTCAAAGATATTTTTCAAATCTTTCTTTATGGATTCTATATAGCTCTCATTGTTCCCTATCATCAAAAGATCATCTACGTACACCACAAGATACACAACAGATCTTCCAACTTTCTTTATAAACAGTGTTGCATCATCAAGATCAAAATGTTCAAAATTTAACTTCAAAAGATGCTCGGTTAATTTTTCATACCATGCGCGAGGCGCTTGTTTTAGGCCATACAAGGATTTGACAAGCTTGCATACCTTTTGTTCTTTTCCTTTCACAACAAATCCTTCTGGCTGAGACATGAAGACATTCTCTTTCAAGTCTCCATTCAAGAAAGCAGTCTTCACATCCATCTGATGAACTTTCCACCCATTTTGAGCAGCTAAAGAGAGTAAGGTACGGATGGTAGCCCATTTTGCTGTAGGAGAAAACGTTTCTTCATAGTCAATTCCTTCTTTCTGTGCATAGCCTTTTGCTACAGGCCTCGCTTTGTGCTTGTCAAGTGAGCCATCTGATCTGTATTTGTTCTTGTACACCCACTTGCATCCAATTGGTTTGGTTCCAACTGGAGGGTAAACCAGCTTCCAAGTTCCATTCTTTATGAGTGCATCATACTCATTCTACATAGCTTCTTTCCACTCAGCTCGAGTAGAAGCTTCTTCAAAGGAAGTTGGTTCAAAGTTAGCAGATAAATTAAATTCACAATCAAAAGATACATCCATGTCATCACCTGAATTATCTGCTTCTCCTCCATCTTCATGTCTTTTTGAACTTCTCGTTCCCGTCTTTCCAACTTCGGTGAAATGGACACTTTCAAGTGTCTTTGTGGCCCATTTAGGAATCTTCCGTGATGGTCCTGGTTGATCAGCTGGTGGTGCATCATTTCCTTCAAGGTTGAGTCTTCCAAGTCTCTCAATCACATCATCCAGTTGAATCTCTTGTTTAGGTGAAGTAGCAGGAACTTCTTCATGCAGGGGAGTTGGTGCTTCATATGGAAATTCCAAAGGTTGATCCAGAATAGGAATCCCCCCTTCAAGGTTTGGAATTTCATATTCATTTTCAGAAAAAAAATTTTGGATGAGGATATTTTTCCAAACGATCAAGTTGTCTCTCAATGGACTGGTAATTTTTATTAGTCTCAAGAAAACTGACATCTCTGGAAATAACAAACTTCTTGTTTACCTCATCATACAGATGGTATGCCTTGGAGTTTTCTTCGTACCCTAGGAAAATGCATTTTCTGCTTCGAGCACCAAGCTTGTTTCTTTGCTCCTTTGGAATCAAGGCATAACAGGTGGAACCAAAAACTCTGAGATGCCTGACTGAAGGGAGATGGCCAAACCAAATTTCATGTGGAGTCTTGTTATCAAGAGCATTTGAGGGACTTCTGTTTCTCAAATAGGCCGCACATTTCACTGCATCACCCCAAAACATTAGTTTTACATTCTTAAAAAACATCATTGAGCGTACCATATTCATTGAAGTGTATTCATTATGGTTCTGTTCATTCTTTCTGCTACACCGTTTTGTTGAGGATTGTAGGGAACTGTAGTTTGATGTGCAATTCCATGTTGGCGAAGATAATCTTCAAAAGCATTTGAAGTGTATTCTTTCCCATTGTCAGTACGAAGTGTACCAATTTTAGATTGTGCTTGTTTTTCTATCAATGCATGAAAGTCCTTGAATGTTTGAAATTCTTTTGATTTTGTCTTTAATGAGTAAATCCAGCACATTCTTGAGTAGTCATCAACAAAGGTCATAAAATACTTATTCCCATTGGCAGAAGGAATTGGCATTGGGCCACATAAATCAGAATGCACTAATTCTAATTTTCTACTTGCTCTGAAATTAGATTCATGGAATGGCAGCTTACTATGTTTCCCTAATATACATGCATCACATTTGCTCTTCTCTTTGGGAATGGTGGGCAAACCAAATATACCATTCTTTCTCAACAAACGAAGACTGTTATAATTCAGATGACCAAATCTTGCATGCCACAACAAACTTGATGACAAATTACCTTCTCCATGCTAAGAGAGGTAGGCATAGTTCTAAACCCTTGCAGATGAACCCTTTAGCTTCAGCAGCTTCCCATATTTGTATCCAGTCATGATGACTTGGTTGTCAGAGGACTTTCTTATTTCTATGATTCCATCAAACATGTGGATGGAATGGCCTTGCTGTCGAATCTGCACCAAGGATGACAAGCTTCTCTGCAACTCTGGAAGATAAAGAACATTCTTCAACAAGAAATCAGGGAATCCAGGCATCTTCAGCCGAATGATGCCCATTCCCTTTGGTTTAAGACTTGACTTATCTGCAAAGTAAACTATGCCATTTATTGTTTCATTAAGTTCTTCAAAACAATCTTTTATGAAAGTCACGTGTGATGTTGCACCAGTATCAAGTAGCCAACAATCTGTGTAAGATGAAAGTGAAGTCATTTCATTAATACCAAGATTACAATGTGCAACAATACAATGAGAAGAATCTGAAGATTTACTAGCATCTTGGTTCTTATTGTCATCTTTCTTCTGGTTATGTCTGTCTTTGATGGAGTCCCACGAAGCCCAACATTGATCTGCTGTGTGTCCAATATTTCCACAACGCTTGCCCTTCAAATCTGATCTTTTGCTGGAGTTGTTTCTGCCTTCTCTACCTCTGAAGTTTCTTCTTCCTCTGCCTCTCTTGCTGCTTTCTCCTTTGGGATGATCATTGGATTGGTATTTGGTGTGGTTCTTTGCTTTTTTAGCAAAGCAAAGTGATTCTCCAGATGCTATATATTGCATCTTTTGTGAGGAATCTTGCAACTAAAACAATAGGAGAAAAATAAGAAAGAGTAAAGGTGCAGGTCTAAGTCTCTGCCACCTTCCTCAAGCTTTACAACAATGTCAATGTTTCTGCTATTGTCATACAAACTTTGGAATACAAACTTTATCCTCTCAAGCCTACAATACCAACTTTAAATATGCTTTCAATGGATTTCAAACTAGTAGAAAACAATCTCTCACCAACGCAAAGGCGTAGGTCGCAGGTCAAAGAAAAGCAGTCTTTCTTCAAGATATTAGAACGTAGCCTTCTTGCCAATGCTGCAACACTCTTCAAAATACAGACGTACACCAACAATCTTCTCTAGCAATGTAGTCACAGTTTCACTTTGCAGCAGTTCACAATGAAGAGAATCGCTTCAGAAAAGAGAAGCACAACATGCACTTCTTCTCCAACGTATCAACTATCAGTCACAAGCTCATCAAATACACAGCAAAGAAATCGCAATACTCTTTTTATACGACAGGTATGGTCACAAATTCATATTCAAAATGCAACTTCAATTTGAAGAAAAGAAAATTCTTCACAAAGACTTATATTCTTCAATATCACTACTTCGATACATCAGTCTCGCAGCATACATTATTTCTCCATATGCATAACTCTTACACCATGTCGTATCATACACTCTTCAAATACATGAAAATATTTGTCGAATTCCCACTTAATCTCTAATGCACAGACTTAGGTAAAAAAAATAGGTTTTGTGTAGCCCAATGGTCACAAACAATTAGACCAATAGCACTTTACCTCCACGCAGTTGACAAAAGCTTGAGTCTCCACCAACAGTCTGCAATCACCAATCTTTAATGTATTTATAGTAGCAAGAAGACTATGCACGGCTTCACTCCTCAACCGAATATCAGCAGAGATGACAAGTCGCAGCTCTCAAAGAATACTTCACAGCTGCACAATCTCTCTCCACCAACGATCTTCAGTATTCAACAAATTCTCAACTTTGATTACTGAGATCTCTTCTTGGCTGGACGCTGCACTCAATCTCTTCAATCGTCTGGAGTTTATCCAAGGTGTTGGATCACGACCCTGCAATATTTGACCCAAACCCTTCACGTGACTAAGTAAAAACTTGTGTCTTCAGCAAGGATTCGATACACGTAAAAGGATTCTTCATACAATAGTCATCAACGATAGCATGATAGCACACAATTGGGACAGTTCCAACACTAGTCGCAAGCAAAATCAGTCCAGATTTCAACAGGGCTCCATCACAGGAATGTTAGGACTTCTCCACGTCACATCAGTCTTCAATGTAGCTCTATCGTAATCTTTACACAGTACTCAACGATACTCCAATTGCACTAGCATTCAACGTATCTGATTTTATACACCGACAACAATAGTGAATGGTCTCATACACTCAACGCAACTCCAATTGCAGCAAGGTTCAACGGATTAGGGTTGTGCAGCGGATCGCTGAGAGAATACATACTACAGAGAGGAATCAAAGAAATAATGGGCATCTTCTAGGTCTGTTTACGTAGATGGCATATGCCAGAGCTGAGGAAACAAGATCGAATAGTGGAGGGCAGAGAATAATGGCTAGATCAAAGGATATGAAACGTTCTTACACAGAAAATAAGTGCCTTGTTTGAGCACACAACAAGGGAAAAATTAATTAGACAGTTCGCATGCTCTCATACCAAAATGGTGTAGCAGAAAGCATTTTACTCAAAGAAATACTATCGCATCACTCATGAACGTTAGAGAAGCTAGCGGATGCACCAATGCATGCAATCTGCAGACTGAGGAAAGCCCAGGGTGCAGATAGCAGCAGAATGCAGACTGTACATGCAGGAGTTATGAATCGCTCTGATACCACTGTTATAATGAATAACTCCCGATTCTTATTATTTCTCCATAGAATGCTTTTATTTATACATCTACGATGACTCTTGGGATCACACATCCGAGAGTCTCTTCATATTCCTAATATTTACAATAATGTATAATCCTGACGGATTATATTCCAACAAAATGTGAAGCATGCATTGCGTTTAATTTTATTAAATTACACTTGAGCATTGGCTTAACTTGTAATTTAATCATCCAAACTCATAATTTTTAATTATATATATCCAATTGGTGTGCATGTAGTGAGTTCATTGAAACCTTGAAATACATTGTATTACACTTAGATTTATTAAATTACACAAGCAAGAACTTTGACTTTACTTGTAATGATCATCCAAAATCACAATTTCTAATTAGATATCCAATTAGTGTGCATGTAGTGAGATCATTGAAACCTTTAAATATAATAGTTTGTTCTTTTGACATAGTGCATTTGTAAGTAATAGATAATCCACACAAATCAACACAATAGATTGACACAAGAACATGTGGAAACCAAAGAACAAATTCAAAATGAAATGTATCATTCATTTATAACTGAAATGTCAATGTACATGTCTCCAAAAGTACATATATATCCAAAAGTAACCAGAAGTACATGTATCCAAAACTATCCAAAATTATCCAAGTCGCATGTACATTGTTACAGTTGATTTTACCACACATGGTTGATCACACATTTATGACCTTCTCTGTCCCTATGCAGAGTCTTTGGACCCCATGGACCATTATTGTACCTTTGATGTTTCCAAGATCATCCCTAAAAAAAACTATTATTTGTTGTACGCGACTTTTAATCCCTTTTTTGCGTATATACGCGGATATTACCCTTAAACCCATGTACATCGGGATGTGTGCATAATTCCAAATATTTTTGGAGTTTTCCTTAATGTGGATCCAAGTCACTTGTCTCTTGGCATTTAAATGAATATTGAATCAATGGATGCATTTAATTTCTTATGAATTACTGTTATATATGCTAGAGTAAGCCTAACACTATATTATATAGCATGCTTTCCTTGTTTACTATTGTTGAGAGTAAATTGCTAAAGCAAGAGGGATTGGAAAAATCTCAATGGAGATCTACGTCAACCGTCCAAAATAAGGTATGATTCGAGATCCTTTAGTTTTAGATGTTTTATTTCTTTTGCATATGGGGAAGGGATTGATTTCTGCGGTTTCTCTGTCTGTTGTGGTACACCCCAAGCCATAGGAAGTTTTCTCTGTAACATACATGTATCCAAAACTATCCAAGCCACATGTACATGTAAGTGAAATGTCAATGTACATGTCTCCAAAGGTACATGTCTCCAAAAGTATATGTATCCAAAAATATCCAAGCCACATGTACATGTATCGAAATGTACATATATCCCATAAGACACATCAAAACTCAAGCTTCCTCTTCTTCTTTCCCAACGTTGATCCTCTAGGCACAACTATAGGACCAGTGTGCCTCTCTGGATCCTACAAATTAAATATCAATAGTTAAATTCAACTAATTATGTACTAATACATTAGCTCAATAAAAGACCATATGTAAATTAACTCAACAAATATCAACATGTTCATGGAAATTGCATGAAACAATTAGTCATTAATGGACATCTCACCTAAGTGAGAGACTGTGACAAAGGGGATTATGTTCCTTTTGTAGCAGATGGAGTTTTTGGTTGAACATTAAGGATGGTCGCATCCATGGTCGAACCAGAGGGGGCAGGAATTGGTGGTGGTGGTGGTGGCTACAATCACCAAATGTTGAAATAGTTAGACATGTGCATGAATAAACAATAGACAACAATAACAGACTATGTCTAGATCATGTTCAAATAGTTGTACCTCTGTGTGGCTTGTTGTTATTGCAAATGCCACATTGACTGTTGCATCAATAACTCTTGCTGGTGGTGGCTACAATCACCAAATGTTGAAATAGTTAGACATGCATGAATAAACATATGCCAACAATAATAAAATATGTAACGATCATGTTGAAATAGTTGTAACTCTATGTGACTTGCTTCCATTGCAGATGCAGCACTCACTGCTGCATCAACCATCCCTGCAAGGTTTTCAATAGTAAACTCTGGTTCCTGATGCAGTAAACATGCAAATCAAACATTAACAAAAACTTCATTAATGAATCAGTTTAATATTCATTATTTATGAATGTTTTTTTGGAAAAAATACCACTCTCTAAATTAATATAAATAAATCTATTTAATGATTATAAGTCATGGATAGGTGTGGCCCATGTTAGAAATCTGATCATGTAGTGTTAGAATTTTGATTTTATAAATAAATATTTGTAGTGATTATAAGTCATGGATAAGAAATTTTGATCCTGTAGTGTTAGAATTTTGATTTTATAAATAAATATTTGTAGTGATTATAAGTCATGGATAAGTGTGGCCCATGTTAGAATTCTGATCCTGCAGTGTTAGAATCCAACTTAGTCAATTTTGGAAAGGGTCGAGACGCGAAGGAAGGGAAATCAACCACAATAAAGACTAGCCTTAGTCTTCACCAGTGGATAGGTCCACATTTTGATCAAGTAGTTTTGGAAGGTTACATATCGATTAGAATCGGCCGTGGATTGCAACAGAGAAAAGGTCAAGACAATATATGTAATGAATTCTAATTTTAAAAGCTAAGAATTTTTTTTATAAATATTATAATAAAATTATAGAGAAATGTGGGCTATGTAGTGATCTGTTTAGAGTCAACTAAGGTAAGAAAATAATAAAATTTATGATCAACAACTATTATATCACTAAAATTAATGAAAAATATTATATAAGAATAAAATGTAACGGGCTTCTCTGAAAGGCAAGAGCTATTTATTGAGCTGTAGAGCATTTAATGCAGCTGCAGCAAGCTTGATGATCGTTGGATCTTGAGCTACTCAAAATCCAATGATCATCAAGCCTACTACAACCACAATAAATACTTTGCAGCTCAATGAATAGCTCTTGCCTCTCTGAAATACTTTATTCCAAAATACATTTGTATTCCAAGGTACAAGACCAAGAACTGAATAGAATACATAGCTTGGGTTTCAAATTCCGAGTTTAACGCAAGAATTATCTTGACATATGTAACCATGTTTTGGCCGGGATTTATCTTATTATCCACGTGACTTTGTCCGCTATGTTGCTTTATTTGGCTGTCTGGCCCGAGGCATCTCAACAGACGGCATCTATCAGGCAACAACATTTAACAAAATACACTTCAACAACATCACCGAAAATTCTTGAGAATCTAATTATGGTGGTCTCCTCGCTGCATATTGACAAGAGAGTTATATGGATTGTTTTCTCCTTTGCTCATCTCCCTGCTCGATCACTTTTCCATCTTGAATCACAGCAATGGAATTTGCCTTCTGAATGGTAGTCAGACGATGAGCTATCACAATACTCGTTCTCCCCACCATGATTCTGTCCAGCGCTTCTTGAACGATCTTCTCCGACTGGCTGTCCAAAGCGCTGGTTGCCTCGTCGAGCAGTAATATGCTCGGATTCTTTATGATTGCCCTTGCTATCGCAATCCTCTGCTTTTGCCCTCCCGATAATTGCACTCCTCTGTCTCCGCAGTTTGTCTCGTATCCCTCCTCCAAAGAACTGCACAATTCCAAGTTAATTTCACTGTCTTGATTCAGTATGATGTCTTAATTTCAGTTGCAGTTGATTGAAGAAAACTTCATTTATTGCATAAACAATCTGTTTTTACCTGATAAAGTCGTGAGCATTTGCAGCCTTTGCAGCTTCGATCACCTCCACCTCGGTGGCGTTCTCTTTTCCGTAGAGAATGTTTTCTCGAATGCTGCCTGCAAACAGGGTGGGCTCCTGACCTACCAGAGCTATGTGCTTTCTCAGACTCCTCAGATTGAATGTCCTGATGTCACTGCCATCGATTTTCACCGACCCTTTTAACGGGTCATAGAATCTTTCGACCAGTCCTATGACGGTCGACTTTCCTGAACCGCTTTGTCCTACAAGAGCCATGCTTTTGCCTGATCCTATCCTCAAGCAGAAGTTCTTGAAGATCATAACATCTGGACGAGCCGGGTAAGCGAAGTCCACGTTTCTCACCTCCACGTCTCCTTCTATCTTATCCGTTTTTTCACCCTTCTCATCGTCCGGGTTTATGCGGCTCTCTCTGTCCAGGATGCCAAACACAGATTTGACTGCATCAGAGCCTTTAGCGATGTCGCTGCTCATACTTCCTGCGTCGGCAATCACTTTTCCGGTGCTCATCAGAATGAAGAAAACTTGGAAAAGAGCTTTGGATGCGATTTGTCCTTTCAAAACAAGCCGCCCTCCATACCAAAAGTCCAGAGCCGTGTTGCATAAAGTGATGAATTGTGATGTTCCCAGAGCAAATCCTGCAAAAAAGGATAGTTTGATACTGTCTCTGCCAGGGCCTTCTTGAGTCTTTTCGAACAGACGGAGAATCTTCTCCTGTGACGAAAAAGCACTAATCGTACGATGGTTAGCGACAGCCTCTGCTGCGAGTTGACTGCCTTTATCTTGAGCTTTCAGAGACTTTTCAGACATGGTTTTGAGGAGAACCTTTTTGGTGTAGAAACATAATACTATGAAGGGTTGCACTGCGATTATTACAAGGGCAAGACGCCATGCTATAATCAAACTCATAGAGAAGGCTATTATCACAGCGGACGTAGTTTGTACAAGTAACGATATACGATCTCCGACCAGAGATCTCACCTGTAATACAAATAGCATCAGAAAATTGTACCATATCACAATTTAATAGAGATTTTAAAACGTTCAGTTCAGATACTTGCCACATTAGCCTCTGTTGCGAGTCTGGAGCAAACAGCCCCGCTAGAATTCTCTTCCTTATCGAACCACCCAACCTCGAATGTAAGGATTTTGGACAGCATCCGCTCTCGAATTCTTTTAGTGAGATATTCCCCCATAGCTGCGAAATTGTAATGCTGCAACACGTTTACTAAGAACGATATCACTCCCACGCCAACAAAAATGATGGAGTAAGTTCTTATTTTGGATTTGATCTGGTCATGGTCCTTGAGGAAATATACAGATATAACTGTCCCCATGAAAAACGAATAAACAGGATGAACTGCTCCAAAACTTAAGGCTCCGAAACAACCCAATAGAGCCCGCTTCCATTCCGGAGCGTTTAGAAGAAACAGTCGACGGAATGAAGGGGCGGAAGGAAGCTTATCTTCATTCACCACTTCTCGATGGACTGATCCGAATTCGTTCGAATTGGATCTACTATATATGCTAGAGCTCCTAGCTCTAAAAGACTGGCTCCTCATATTGGGGCCTTCGAATCTCTCATCCGGCTTATCTGCGGCGGCCTGTTGCAGTTGCACCAAAGTAGCGTATGCTCCGTTGGGTCTATATATCAGATCTTCATGCGGGCCTGTCTCAATTATCTGCCCGGCTTGAACCACCGCAATCATGTCAGCGTTGCGGATGGTAGAGAGGCGATGAGCGACTATAATAGTTGTGCGTCCTACTGAAGCTTGGTCTAGAGCATCTTGAACGATCTTCTCTGACTCTGCATCTAGAGCACTTGTAGCCTCGTCCAGAAGAAGTAGACGAGGATCTTTGAGCATAGCTCTTGCAATAGCTATACGTTGCTTTTGCCCTCCCGACATCTGAACTCCTCGCTCGCCAACCTGTATTTCCCAAATGAAAGGAAAGTCTTGGTAAGCCTTTTCACAAGTAGAATCAATTTTATTGGAGGTTGTCATGTAGACAGGAAAATCGATTCTTGAAATGGTGTTATCAGAAGAGTTTGAAAAGATGTAAAAAATTTGTTAACACTAAAAAGTTTCTAGCAAACATTATGATGTACGGACAGTCAAAGTAAGTAATTTGTTATTTGTGGCATTTCATAATTAAAAAAAGGTCCTAGAGATCCAGATTCATTTAAGGCTTTGACTATGTTCCAAAAAGAAAGAATAGTTTGTTGCCTCAGTTATGTCTCATATACAAGACAGTATAGACTATTTACTATTTCATGATATTGTAGAAGCTGATACTCCAAAAAGAGCATGGAATATATTGAAAATAGTCTTAAGTGAGGAACCAACTGTATAAGAAGATGACTAAATACAAGTTATGCAAAGCGCCAAGAATCCCATAGTGAAGTGGAAGATAGTCAAGATGACTCTGAGGCATCTAGTGATCATATAATCCCAACAAAGGATGTTGATCCAGTTATGCTTGCTCATGTTAGTGAAAACAAACCTGTAAGAGTACTCAGTAATGTGAGTGATAGTCTTTGTGTGCAAGAGATAGTTGATAGCAGCAACAATTCTCAGCATCCACTCCACATCCAAAAAACGAGAAGTTTGAGGGAGATCTATGAGCACACTAGTTTGAGGGAGATCGATGAAGACTCCTTTTAATGATAAGCATCTACAATATGCTTTGTTTTCTTCTCATCCCACAATTTTTGAAGAAGCAATGAAGAAAGCACAGTGGGTACAAACAAATGAAGAAGTCAATAATGAAGTAGAATAATGAAGTAGCTATCATTGATGAGCAACACCAAGATGTGAATGCTCTCTAAGAAAAGATGAAATATAATCAGTGTGCAGGTAAAGATGACAACCAAAAAAATCATGTTGAAAGAGAAAAAATAGACTTGCAGTATGTTCCATAAGTTGGAGAAGAACAACTACTTAGCATCAAGATCCACAAGACAAAGAAGAAGAAGTCCAAATACAATTCAAGGAAGAAAGT
The DNA here is from genome assembly GCA_001517045.1 of Pseudotsuga menziesii. Lineage (NCBI taxonomy): Eukaryota > Viridiplantae > Streptophyta > Pinopsida > Pinales > Pinaceae > Pseudotsuga > Pseudotsuga menziesii. Next base: position 60,875 of record LPNX010381913.1, read on the forward strand.
GAAGCTGAAGTTTTTTAACTGAAATGTAAGTCTAGCTGATACATATACCAGCAGACATCTTTTAGCATAGAAAGTGCTGAAGATGTACTACCAGTTGAGATTAAGGGGGTCTGCTGATCCGTTAGGTAACCCATGGTATTTTTGGACCTATGATATTCACTTATAGTATTGTTATGATGTATTTGCTATTTATACTCAATCTAATCAATCTAATAATGAGAAAATAGTCAATCTGCCCATACATTCTTTCCTTCATCAAAATCAGCTGCACTCTCCATACATGGAGGTAGAGAAACAAAGTTAAAACTTACCTGTGTGTCATAACCATCTGGTAGTTGACTGATGAAATTGTGAATCAGCTGCACTCTCCATACATGGAGGTAGAGAAAAAAAGTTAAAACTTACCTGTGTGTCATAACCATCTGGTAGTTGACTGATGAAATTGTGAGCATTGGAAGACTTGGCGGCAGCAATGACGTCGTCCATGCTGGCGCCCTCCTTTCCAAACAAGATATTCTCTTTGATCGATGTAGCAAACAGAGCGGGTTCTTGACTTACTAGTCCAATTTGTGAGCGCAACCATTTCAATTGTAGCGCTTTCGTGTTTACTCCATCAAGCAGAATCTCTCCAGCCAACGGATCATAGAATCTCTCTATCAACGCCACAGCCGTAGACTTGCCTGACCCGCTTCCTCCCACCAACGCAACGGTCTTGCTTGCGGGAATGGTTAGACAGAAATTGTGAAATATCTTGGAATCTGGTCGAGATGGATATGCAAACTCAACGTTTCTAAATTCAACTTCACCGCTGACCCCCTGTAAGATTTCTCCTTTTGGATCTTCCGAGTCAATGGCCGGTTCTCTGTCAATCATCTCAAATATGCGTTTACCAGCAACACGTGCTTCTGAAAAGTACCTGATATTCGGAAGCGCAGTACCCAGACCTCTGCAAACACACCATTATTTCAGACATTTTGGTTGAGCTTCACAAAATGGCGAAATTTGCCGTTCTAGGATTAGTTACAGAAACAATTGAGAAGAGAGAAATGGATAAGTAGTAGTTCAATCTTACAAGCCCCCCATAAGTAAGCAAACTGAAGTCGCGAAAATCTTTCCTCCACTTGCGCCATGATACATAACTAATGTGCTACCATACCAAGAGTTGAACGCCCAGATACCGAAGGCGACTCCTCCGCTTCCCAGAGCCAAGCCTTTGACAAGACCCTGTTTAAGACCAAGCTTTACAGTTACATTAAGCGCGTCCGAGAACTTGGTCATTGTTCTCTCCTCGCCAACGAAAGAAAAAACTGTTCTAATGGATGAAATAGCTTGCTCTGCAATATTGCCGGCTATATTATAGGCTTCATTCAACTTGCGAGAAGTCCCAACCAGAATACGGCCATACATTACACCGGGGATTATCAGCAAGAGGATGAAAGGAAATGACGCTAATGCCAATCTCCATGTCAAGTAGAATGCCACAAAATAACTACTGATGAATAAAGAAGTATTCAAGACGAAGCTCGGCAGCTGAGAATGGACAATCTCCCACGAAAATTAGCATTATATATAAAAATTTTACTAAAGAGTCCGAACATTGACAAATTAAGAATCAATTAAGAATCAAGATCATACCTTTTCAGCGAAAACGTCCTGTATAACGAGAGAATCATTAGTAACGCTGGTAATCACTTCTGATGTGGTGGTGCCTTGGGTGTCGAAGAAACCCTCGTCCTGCCTCAATACCGCTTTCAAATATTTTATACGCATCCTAGATGCCTGCCTTTCTCCGGTCCTTGTCCAACAGAACCCCTCTGATCAAAGCAAAAGCATTAATCACAGATAAAATCATGAAAAACCCATCTCAAAAACACTGTGGAAAGCGTGAAAGAGAGAGGAGGAGGTGATACCCACCTAGAAACGCAGCGAAAAACAAACCAATTGAAAAATATACCAGACGTAAAGTATACTGCAAAATCAACCAAAGCCGAGACATTCATCACTTTGCGAGATGGCATAATTAGCACAGCCAGAACAGAACACTTAGTGAATTTTGATGGACACTTGTTACAATTGAGTTAATTTTGTTGATCAGTTTAAACAAATTTAAATCCAAAATCTAAGTAGCTAATAAATCTTTGGTGTACACTTGTTATAATTGAATTAATTTTGTTAATTCATTCAAACAAATCCAAAATCTAAGACATAATGCTCCATTTTACTGTGTAAAAGAAACGATTATTACCTTATTGATATTATTCTGGAATCCTCCTGCCGATGAAGGACCATTTCCTATTGTGTCTAGCAAGTTGCTTAATATAAGCATCAACACAGGCGTGGTCATTCCATCTACAATGGCTCCTACCATGCCGAGTGCCATAAGCCACAGATCAAATGAATCGGCATATTTAGAAAGTTTCCATAATGAGATATTTGATTCCTTCGCACGAATAGTGGTATTGTCGGGGACACTGGGTTTAGGCAAATTTGCTATCCTGTTCTGCAACTTTTCTTCATCTTGTTCCTCCAGACTTGACATCTCTATCTGTTCCTCAGCCATATTCTTCAGCTGCAGCAAGAGCACAGGACTTCTTTCACACTTCAGTTTTTCTACCAAAACTGTGTATGTTTAACCATTGCAGTTTGCAACCGGAAGGACCTTCACTTTCGTATTTACAGTTTTTAAACTGAAGTCGAGAGTCAAACGAGGCAGTTCGCGTAAACGTATTAATAAATTAAACCTGTAACGTATCTATAAATTAAATTAAAGCTGTTCAGTATTAAAAGTCAAGTTACAATGACACGGCGTTGTTTAAAGAATTCATTTCCTATAAAAAAACAAAACGAGTGATCGAGATAGATCTGTCTGTTTCTAACCTCTAAAAGAATGATACAGATTGACTTCTCCAACCTTTCTGGGTGGGAGGCAGGGCAGGAATTTGACAAGCAATAGGTCACCCAGGGCAGGAATTTGACAAAGCAATAGGTGATTTTGTTTGTCAATTATGGTTTTAAAAACTATAAAATTGTCATGGTTTTGTTTTAAAATTGTTAAAATAGATTATAGAGTTGTCAAAATCGTCAAACAAACTTAGTAATTTGATTTCATTTCAAATTCCAAAAAACTATAAATTTATCATGATTCTGTTTTAAAATTGTTAAACCAAATTACAGAATTGCGAAAACAAAAACTTTACAGGGTGTTTCCATTTCAAATTCCATGTGTTGCTAATTTAAGTTATCCTAACTCAATCGCGGAGAGGTATTAAAAATGGGAGATACTTCTTCTGGATCCTTTAAACTCGCTGATACAAAAGCCTGGTGGGCCGTTCTGCGGTAAACAAAATCTCAATTATTTGATTCAATAATTGGTGCACAAAGATCTATGTTTGGGCGATCCACTTTTATGTTATTTCCATTATCCATGTATATACTATTTTTAATTTTAAGGTTTTGGATTGCAATATTGATCAATTTTTTTTAAATTGAAATAAAAAATATTTAATTGAAATAAAAACAGATAATTTTTTTATTAAATTAATTTTTTCATTTAAATATTTTAAAAAATAATTAACAAAGTTAAATTTAATTAGTTGATTATCATTTTGGGTGTTGGTTTATAGTTAATTTTTGTTTTGCTAATTAAATTCATTCAATTTATAGTATTTATGTAAGTAACAAATTTAGAAGAAGTTGCTTCTTACAAATATTTCCTTATTGATATTCATGATAAGCTCAAATGGAACTACAGTATTAAGACTCAAATGGAACTATAATATTAAGAAAAGGATCAAAGAAGGTGGAAAGCTTATGTTAGTCTTGAAAGTAATTGTAAAACAACAAACGTTATGATGTGGAATAAAAAGAAGTTTATTTTTGAAACATGGTATGGTTATGTTTGGGGTTGCAACATTTCTAAAGAATCATGGAGAAAGATTGAACAAATCTAGAAGAGCTTTATAACTTGCAACCTCAAAATTAAACACAACACACTCTATCTCATTCTCCTAATAGAAGTGAGCTTTCCCCGACCGAAAGCATTGATATGACTAGGTACCTAATGTACATTTACAAGATAAATAACATGGGAGATCATAGACTTCCTAAAATTGTTTTAAAATTGCCATTTAGATTTTAGGCAATTCCTAAAACACCAAACATGAAATCCTTAGTAGAAAACATTGACCATCTCTAACAAAATATAAAAATCTTTAAAAATAAAAAACATTTTCTATACTTTTCAAACATAAAAAAATAAAATATTTCTCAAAATATATTATAATTATTTTCTTACAAAAATATATATATATATATATATATATATAAAGTCCACTTTTATGTTTTTTTTTATTGCTCAGTTATGTTTCTAACCTACCATTTATGGTAACCGAGATTTTTATTATCTAATTAATTGCTTATTTTGTGCATAATCATTTTATTCGTCGGGAATTTTTATTATTTTGACTAATTTCTTATTCTGATCAACGTATTTCTAGCATTGTATGCGAATAGTACTTTGATAATATAATTTGTGGTTTTTTAATTAATATTGAGAATATTTAAAAAATAAAAATTAAACCAGAATCGACAACTCTCCTTCATAATATTATCTTATTACGAAGAATCATATCTAAGTTATCCCCACCTAGACTTTATTCTTTATTGTTCCTTTTTATACCCTAAAGTCCAATCCAAATATTTTACATGTAAATAACATACTATCATGGACGTTCTTCTATTATTCCAACAACCATGAGATGATACCTATACCTACCATTCTCACTTTCATAACGTTGCCACTTCCTATTCATTATTTTCCCGCACTTACAGTTTTCATGTCACAATAAGCTAATGGAGATTGTGTAACCATACTGAATCTTTATTCAGTGAAATTATGTCATAACTTATTAGTTCATGGGATATTAAAGAATACTCATAATTTCATTAGATATTGATAATTACTTACAAAAATCATTTTGTTGAGTCTCCTCCCAATACATATTTTCAATTAAAAAACACTTATTTTTACAATATATTCCTTATTTAAAACCCCTTTTTATACCCCCAATACTCCTCAATACCTACAATATATTGACCTTACTACATTAGCACTAAAAGAATCATGCAATCATTATACTCACATTTTTAGATGGTTTGGAGATGTGAGTTTCAGAATGGATATTGTTTACCCATGCATGGACCTTTTAATCTTCTTTGACTAAGCTTCATTTGTATTGTATGCATCAAAAGAGTTGTATACTTGTGTAGTAATTTATGTTATAGTCATTACATTCAATGTCCGTAAACTCTTTTATAACATAACATTGTAATTAAGTCCATAGGTGTTTAGATATTATCGACTTTCTTATGTAGATCAACAAGATTAACTTAAGTGTAACAAATATACATTGAGAATTCATTTTGTGGGTTGTCATATGTTGTTATACTTAAATACATCTTTATTAAGATCTAAATAAACTTTAAGTAGGAAGATGACTCACATTGGAGGAGCGGTGATGGCATAGTACTGTCAGAGGGGAGTACGGCGTATAGGCCCTCTAGCTATGGCTAGGGGCTTGGATAGTCATGGTAGCTTTTATGTTTTCTTTGTTTTGCTAACTCGAAGCTTATGACATTGTCAAGCAGTCAAGCTTGAGCTGGAGGAGTGTTTTCTTAGGGTTTGTGCTGAAGTTTGAAGAACTGCAGGGTTTTGAGACTGTCACGGTTAACTTTCTTGGCAGTAATGGAGGATCTCGAGGTTGTGGATTATTCTAGCGGCAAGTTGGAGAGCTCTGACATCTGGGAGTTTCCAGGTGGAGGGCTGCTGGAGCAGGAGGTGGACCTCCCAAGGCTGGGACCGGAGGAACACGTTTCGGCTAAATCAGGGTCGTTAAATTTGGAGGCTGTGACCTCTCCCTCTGGGTTTCTCATCTCGCTGGGGGATCAGTTTCCAGTTGATAATCAGGGGGACTCCTTTTCTTACCTACCGAGTGACTTACTAGACAGCCCATGTTGGCGGGAGGTTGGATTATGTCCCAGTAATTTAGGGTTTTCGTTACCTGTCTTTTCGGAAGGGTTTGGAGTCGTTGAGGGTTTTGAACAGGTGATTTTTGAAGCGGGGGATGGTCAGATCTTGCAGGGCCTTGGATTTGGGGGTTTTTCTCCGGTGGGCGATTGGAGGACTCCCTTGGGTGTAGCGGAGCAGCGTGGTTTCGGCTCCCCACGAGGGGTTAACACAGTTGAAGGACGCGGGGATTTGAAGGGCTTGGCTGGTCGGAAAGTTGTGGAAGGTGGTTCACCAAAGCGCCGAAGAAGAAACTGGGTCAAAACTAAAAAGCTTCGGAATTATGCAGTCGGTGAAGACTTAGCTTGGGATGGTGTATTGAAGATGGCGAAATGCACGTTGGTGGGGCGAGCTATGGGGAGGCAATTTGCAAAGCAGACAGTGCAGGAATGGGCTAGGGTTTCTTGGGGGGAACAGTTAGGCTATTGCCCGGTGGTGGAGATGCTGAACAGGGGATGGTTCGCGATCAACTTGACAAAGGAGGAGGATCTTTGTTGGATCCAGAGCAAGAGTTGGCACATCAATCATACACATGTCCTCTTGAAATCGTGGAACCCTATGTTTGATGCAAGTAAAGAAAGGGTGGATGAAATCCCTATCTGGGTGAGAATGCCCGCTCTCCCTCTTCACTTCTGGGATTTGTTCCATTTCAGGAGGATTGGAGATATCTTGGGAACCTTCCTAGAGGCAGATTTATCCTTTCTGGAAACCCATGAGAAGAAGGTAGCATGTATCTTAGTGAACATTAATATCAGGGAAGGGTTAGCAGAATCTATCAATCTGGACTAGGGGCTGGAGATCATTCCTCAAACCCTAGATTACGAGAATGTCCCATTCCACTGCAGGCGTTGTCACGCATATGGACATCTGGCCTCGGATTGCCCTTTACCAAAGCATGCCCATTTTGGTTTCAGAAGGAAAGGCGCAGCGGTTTTAGGCAAGGGTCAGCCTGAGAAGAAAGATGAGTCTTATGGATTAGCACAAAATGTTGTGGAAGAACATGCCAGCATTCCAATTACTGAAGAACCGATCATTGTAAGCTCTGGGAGGGCCGAAGGATTTCCAGAATCTTCTGTTCATGTGTAAGCTCCGGTAATTGTTATTTCTCTCGAGGATCCTTCTCGCCTGGGTACTTCCACTCTTTCTCTGTCTCCAACTGTAAATTTGTTCTTAAATGATGTTTCTTTCTTAGGCTCTGACTGGATTGAAGGCTTGAGGAAACTATCATTAACGGGTCGGTCGGGTCCTTCTTTTGTGCCCTCTCCTTCCCTAGTTGAGGTCGATATTGGTAAGGTTACAGTCCCGGCTGATGTCTTGACTTCTTGTGCTCCTGAACTTTTTCTTGCTGTGGAAGATCCCTCTAGTGTCTGCTTGGAACCTGATCCTGGAACTCCTATTGAAGAGTCTTGCCCCTCCACTTCTGAATCCTTGGATTCGGCCTACTTCCTAAGATCAAGAACAAGATCAAAGCCTGCCTTAGGATTGGCCAAAGTTTCCTCGTCTGTGCGAAGGGGTCGGGGACGCAAAACAAACCTCTCTAAGGCTCAGTCCAGAGCAAAGGAGGACCTTTTGGAAGGAAAACAACATTTGATTGAATCGGCCCTTAGAGTGAAGAAGGCCAAAAAAAGAGGTTGGAAATGAAGCTTATGTCCTTCAACAGTCGAGGTTTGGCTGGGCCTGTGAAGAAATCAGCCTTCATCAGGGTGCTTACTCTTGAACACCCTGATGTGATTTTGCTACAAGAGACCCTAGGAGTAGGAGAAGTGATTAAGGAAAGGTTGGAAAACTGGTTATCTGGTTGGTCCTTTGTGACTCTAGATGCAAATGGTCGTTCTGGGGGATTGGCAGTGGGATGGCGGAAGTGTTGTGTGAAGCTGGTTAATGCATGGGGGATGGATTCTGTGCTGGGTGCGGAACTACACTCTGAAGAGTTGGGGTTCTCTTTATCTGTGATAAATGTCTATGGGCCTTATTTGAACAAAGCACCTTTTTGGGATTCCTTGCTACATCATCCATTGGTGAATGGAGACTCGCTTGTCATGGGAGGTGACTTTAACTTTTCTTTGGGGCAGAATGAGGTTTGGGGGTCACGTGCTCGCGCTGACTCCATGACAGGTTTTTTTGTTCAGAAATTGGTGGAGAAAGGTTTGCTGGATATTGAACCAGTAAAGCTTCGGCCAACTTGGCGAAACAATCGAAGCGGAGAGGCAAGAGTGGCAAAACGGATTGATCATTTTCTGATTGCAGAGCAATTGGTGGATAGATCCTTCCTTGTTAGACAATGGGTGGGCAGTGGGGGGCATTCTGACCACTTTTCGATTTTTTTTGAAATAAAAAAGAAGCCTATCAACCCACCGAGCTCATTAAAATTCAACAAAACTTGGCTCCGGGACGAGTCTTTCAAAACCCTTTTCCTCACACATTGGATCCATTTTGTGGGGGAAAATGATCGATCAGCTGCTCTGCAGTTTGCAGATAACATTAAAAGAATTAAAGTTTGGATCAAGGATTGGTCAGCTGAAAAGAGAAGGAGAGAAGATGCTGAGCTGAAATAGGTGGAGGCAGATTTGCTGGCGATCTATGAAGGTGAAGGTGGTGGTTTCTCCTCTCAAGATTCAAAGGAAGTTTTGACCAGGCTGGAGGGAAGATGCAATACTCTTTTACTGGAAAGAGAGGAAGCGTGGAGGCTTAAAAGCAGAGCCATTTGGCTTGAATGCGGGGACGATAACACTAAATTTTTTCATGCTTATGCTCGTGGTAGGAAGGTGGTAAACACCATTTGGAGCTTGCAGGATGAGGAGGGATCCACTCATGTAACTTTTGAAGAAAAAGCCCGTTGTGGGGTGAATCATTTTAAACAATTGTTCAAAGCCCCTCTTCAGGCTACAATAGAAGAGGTCATCAGATTGGCTCAGATGTTTCCCTGTTTTGTGGATGAGGGGGGAAACAGGGATCTTATGAGGGAAGTGACTGAAGCGGAACTCAAAAAGGTTATGGGCAGTTTTCAGAAAGATAAAATCCCAGGACCAGATGGTTGGTCGATTGATTTCTTCCTGGATCTCTATGACATTCTGGGGAAGGACTTGCTGCAGGTAATTGAAGATTCAAGGACGTCTGGGTGGATCTCGGCCAGTTTCAACTCCACCTTTATAGATCTTATCCCAAAGTCAGATAATCCCCTCACCCTAAATGATTTTAGACCTATCTCTCTGTGCAACTGTGTCTACAAGATTATCTCAAAAGTAATTGCACTAAGAATAAAATCCATTCTCTCAGAACATATCTCAGCTGAGTAGTTTGGTTTCTTGGAAGGGCGACAGATTCATGAGGCAATTGGGGTTGCTTAGGAAGGACTCCATAGTTTAAAAACCAAGAGGCTAAAGGGGGCCATTCTCAAACTTGATCTCTCTAAGGCGTATGATAAAGTCAGCTGGCTTTATTTGAGGTTGCTTCTTACCCATCTAGGTTTTTGCATCAATTTCATAAGATGGATCATGTCTTGTTTAACCACTGTTTCCTTTGCTGTGCTGATTAATGGTGCGGCCTCACCTTTTTTTCATGCTGAGCGAGGGCTAAGACAAGGCTGCCCCTTGTCTCCACTCCTTTTTCTATTGGTAGCTGAAGGTCTTATCAGGGCAATAAGAGCAGCCAAAGTGGAAGGTCGTTTTGCTGGGATTCAGATTGCTTCTCATCTCAACATTACCCACCTACTTTTTGTGGATGATGTTTTGATTTTTTGCTCTGGCTGTAGAAGAGATACTAGAGCCCTCCAGGAGATTCTGGAACTATTCACAAAGGCCACTGGAATGGAGATAAATTTTGGCAAATCTTCCTTGACCATCCATTTGTTAAGACCAGAAGAGGAGGCCGAGCTAAGGAGGTTATTTCCCATCATTACAGCTGGATTGGATGCTGGGCTAAAGTATCTTGGCTTTTCTCTGAAAGCAAATATGTACCAGAAACAGGACTGGTTATGGCTGGTCGGGAAGGTAGAGAAGAGACTTATGGTTTGGAGTCACAAGTGGCTATCAAGAGCAGGAAGACTAGTCTTAGTGAAAGCGGTATTAGAGGCAATACCGGTTTACTGGATGTCTCTATCATGGATTCCAAAAGGGATCCTTGAAAGGATCAGGAGGGTTTGCTTCAGATTTCTATGGAGTGGCAAAAAGGACGAACAGGTAACTCCTTGGGTAAATTGGAAAAGGATTGCGGTACCAAAAGGTCTTGGTGGGTGGGGCCTTAAGAACATTTTCCTTTTCTCAAAAGCTTTGGCTGCTAAGGGGGGCTGGAGACTTTTGAAATCTTGCAACCTGTGGACTCGGGTAATTAAACAGAAGTATCTCATGGGAGTGAACCTCATTGATTGGATAAGAAATCCAAGGAAAGATCATTTAGGGGGCTAGGTGATTTGGAAGGCAATTGTCAAATCATTCCACTTGATCGAAAGCAATCTTGCTTGGGACATTGGAAATGGGGAAAAGTTTCTGATTGGCAGGGACCCCTGGGTGGGTAGTAACCAACAACGTATTCTCCCAGATGATGTGGTTGAGGCTTTAAGTCATATTGGGCTCACTACGTTAAATCACCTTGCTGACCCAAGGCCTACTGTACCGTGGAATCAATCTTAGAGAAGGGCTACTTCATTGGGGCTGGGGGATCGAGAGACTGGTATTATGGAACGTTATTTAAGGGATCTGGCGCATGCAAATATCCTGCTTACTGATCATGAAGACACATTGGTGTGGGAGGCTGACCCGGCAGGGGATTACACACCAAAAGCTGGCTATTTGTGCCTTAGTGAAGATGGGGTTTTAAGGGAAGATGTCTGGTGGTGGAGACCGTTGTGGAGGCTGAAATGTCCAGCAAAGACAAAACTGTTCATGTGGTGCGTCCTAAATAACAAGGTCCCTTCGTGGGATGTGCTACAGAAGCGGTCATTTCAGGGACCAGGCTGGTGTGTGCTCTGCAAAAGGGAGTTGGAATCCACTTGTCACCTGTTTCTCTTTCGCTCTTTCACGATGGCAGTTTGGAGGGAAGTATCTAATCTGGTTGGTTTCATTTGTCACTGGGAAGGGGCATCTCTGGAAATTGCTTGGGATTCATGGTGGAGGTCGATTAATCAGCAGAAACACAAGATTTTACCTCTGCTGGTCATTTGGGGGATATGGTTGGCTCGCAATAAGGCCATATTTGAGGACGTCGCTAGCAATCTGGCCATTGTCGGTGCTCTGTCTGTGGGGTATTTTAAAGCTTATTCAGAATATATTAGGGTGGCTAGAGAACGAAGGCGGTTAGAAGTGGAAATTGATCGCACGTCCCCGCGGGCTTTCTTCGATGGGGCAGCCCAAAATGAACTCTGTGGAGGAGGAGCTGTTCTGTTTTTATCAGATTCCCATTTTTTTGTGATATCTATGGGCCTCGGGGGGGGCACAAATAATTTCGCGGAGATCATGAGCCTTAAACTTCTGTTGATCTTCTCATTAGAAAAAGGATGCAACAAACTGAATTTTATGGGAGATTCATTGAATGTAATTAATTGGATAAATCAGACCCAAGAATGCAGGCAGTTGAGACTATCACACACACTACACTCTATCAGACTTCTTCTTCAGCGACTTGACTCTTTCTCTTGCCGGCATGTATACAGGGAAAATAACCAGGAAGCGGACAAAGCTTCCAAGGACGGGCTCAGGCTAGCATCGGGCACTTGGACAGTGAAAGAAATTAATGATGGCAGACTGCAGGGGTTCTATCACAGGCCTTTTATTGAAGACTATTGATAATGTCATGTTATTTACACTACTTTTTTGACATAGCTGGATATTTGCAGAAACTATAGTTGTTTTTGTTTTATAAGCAGCATAATTATGTATATTTTGAACTTTGTTGAAAGGATGTTAGACATCGTATTGGGCATCTGTGTATGTTCCTGTTAGAATAGTTTTTTGACTGAAGGCTTTTATAGTCTCATGACAGATTTTTGGTTTTGTTTATGAAATTCACGATAAGTGAATCTACAGAATGTAATTTTGATCTTGAAAGATGAATGAAATTACGCTTTTTTTCCTGGGAAAAAAAAACAAAAAAAACTTTAAGTAGTTAATTATTACCAATGTTCCTACCACTTTTAGTAAGTAATTATACTAACAAATACAATGAAAAGCTAGTTTTATCATGTTGAGAAAATAATCATTAAATTAGATAAATGGTTGACTGCTTCTATTGATAACTAAATTAGATAAATGGTGGACTGCTTCTATAGATAACTTTGTAAGGCTGTAGATAATAGAGGAATCACAACATTCTTCAATTTCTAGATTATATTTTAATAGTCTAAGATAAAGTTGTAAGTTTCTCAATTATATTTTGAAAGTGTGAAAATTATAAACTTAAAATAAAAGGCAGATGATCTTCTTTACAATCCCCTTTTATACCTCAAAGTCAAAATATTTTTTCGATTGATACTTTACTTGTTAAGATTTTGAAGTAAAACAAATTGACACATTTGAAGTGAAATATACTTTACCCTTTGCTGTTATTTCTGAAAGTCTATTTTGATTAAGGATTTAATTAAATACAAAATCTCATTGAAGTTTTCAATTATCTTTATTTTGCTTTATTATACCTGCCTCCGGCTGGTATATTGCAATCGTTCGATTTCAACCTGCGTTGACTTTCGGTATTACCTGGTGTTTTTTTACGCTGCTTTAAAAAATCAAACCTGTTTTCCAAAGTTTGACTTAGGCGTTTGCAAAATATTTGTTTTAATTTTGTTAAAAATCTGTTTTAATTTTGTTAAAAATCTATTTTTCTAAACAACTGATTGGTTGATAGGGGATGATGTCAACATTGAGGTTTGGTATCTGGATTTGAGTCGACATGTGGCAAGATGACATCATAATATAAAATTAAAAAAATAAAATTTATATCCCATCGCCATTGCCACGCGTTCATTCTCAAGGTCCACGCGTTCATCAGGGATTTGTACATGCAGAATTTGCAGCTTGAAGTCTTGGTTGTCTCTGCTTCGGATGAGTTTCTTGATGGTCCAATCGAATGCATTTTTGCTGCTGATGGAAGGATGAGGGTACCCCTTCAGAGAGGACTGGTTCACGCCCATTTTTCCTGCGCCTGACCGCCCTCGCCGTTTCTGCTTCTCTCCGTTTCTGCTTCTCTATTCAGTATTTTACTGTGTTTCTTAGCGAAACAAAATTAATGTTAGATACGTTTGGATGCCTGGGTTTAAAAATTAAGAGAAAAAAAACAGAATACACATGGATGGTTGCATAAAATAATATCCAGCCTGCTATATTCAGAAATTGGCCTGAAGCCAAGATAAGGAAACAAGGGAAAAAACAACACAGTATTCTCCAGCCATATAGAATTCTGCGAATGGTTGCAACATCTTTATTAATTCACAACATTATTGGAAATTGACACACAATTATGCTTCTACTGCACACAGAAATCAAGAAGAATCAATCTCTCTGAAACAATATTTGAGCCCAATATGGACAATGCATGCATGCGTATTATTTTCTCACTGATCTGGGTTGCCGACTAGTTTCATGACCGCAAGTATTATATATATATATATATATATATATATAATACTTGTTGGTTTTCTTTTCAGTCTGTGTTTTGGTATCTCTCACCTATTTACAGATCAACAGATTAAAAATTAAATCAGCTCTAACCTGGACACTGGACATGATCAC
>LPNX010381920.1:0-61086 GCA_001517045.1 Pseudotsuga menziesii
ATAGGTCCTATCATAAAATAAAAATTAGATCCGTCGCTTAAGCGACACTTAGGGAGATAGCCGTCGCTTAAGCGACACTTAGGAAGATATATATTTTTGCACCGTCGCTTAAGCGACACCTAGGAGAAATGCCGTCGCTTAAGCGACACGTATCCCCACCATTTCAAAAAAAAATTTAATCTTTCTGATTTTTGGCACGGTTAAAAGAAAAAATCCATGCGCCGTCGGAAAAAACCGTTGGATTTTGGGTCGAAATGTAGTAGTGTGCTATTGAAGGGGGAGGGGAATGTAACACCCCGGTTTTGACCCCATTTGCATTAATACATATGTTGTAAATAATCATGGTGAGGAGCTAAGGGAAAAGGCCCCACCATTGATTTAGTTATGTTATGTTTCAGATTGGACTGGTCACCAATGTTATACCGGGACATATGGCATCTACTAAATTGTGACATCATGAAAATGTGCATTTTAATTAAATAACCCAACCAGCTATGTTCACTGCAACTAAATTGAGAAGAGGCATGATTCCAAAGGATAAGGAAGGGGAATGTTGAACATTGAGTCATGGGGGAAGAGCCATGTGTCACCACTCTCTTTTGCTCACCACCACCTTAGTTATTCCATTGTTAATTGGGGGCTGTGATTGGCTAGCAGAAGACCACCATGCTCACACTCTCTCCATGACGTGCCTTAGGGTAGCGGATGGTCTGTCCACTATGAGGATCGAGAGTCTATTCGTTTCCCTCACACTGGGCGGAGTTCAAAGGTTCCACATTCCATTGTTAGGGGTTTTCCTTCCCTCTCTCACGTTGATTTCTAGTTTGTGAATTTTCTTCTCTGTTCATGCAGAAATATGGTTCTCCTCTGCCTCATGGATTATTGGCTTGCGGATCAATTCGTTCCTCTGTTCACGCGAAGTTTTATGTCTTTTTCCACCATTTTCAGACTGCATAATGGTTCTGTTATTTCCATCGCTAAATCGTGGTTGTATTGGCATCAATAGTTCTGTGGGTTGCATATTTGTCCATCATGCATAGTTGGGAGTTGTTCTTTCCCATTTTTTTCCTATGCAATTTCTCCAGTGGTTGCATTGAGGATCAGGTGTTGTGGGTTCATAGTCGTTTGTGGGATGTTGTTTGCCCACGTTTTACTTGGCTTTTTTTTCCCTTTTTGTGGTGGTGTCGCTTGAATAATTGCTGAGAGTTCCTACGTTCTGGTCAATTGTGTTTTTCCCCTGTAAAAGCTTCAATAGCTTTTTGGTTGCTTGCATGCATTGGTTTTGTCCTCGGACTGCATTGGAGTGGTGAATGAGGGCCTGAGATGCTTGATAAACCTGGTGGGTTGAGAACCACACAGATAGAACTACTAAGATGGATTTCTTCTCCACAACCCCTGAATAGCACTGGAAGGGAGATCAGGGTCTGAGGGACTGTGTTGCATAGAAGGGACTAATTTCCTTGTGTTGGGTGTGTGTGGGAGTTCTAGAAGCCAAGCTGGTTCTAGTGTTGGTGTCTTTATCTCTTCAATGATATCACCAGCTTAGCATTTATCCTTTCCCAGCTCTTGGATGGCTTGATAAATCCCAAACCTTGTTGGCTTGGCTGATTTGTTGTTCACCTGATAAAGCCAACTGTGTTGGCTTGGCTGAACTGTGTACCCTTGCAGTGTTTTTATCCTTGGCTATGTGTAAGCCTGTTAGTTCCTTATTCCTTAGGGAATCATGCTTGGCTCGGGGGTGGCAGCGTTGCTGAGAGATTGAGGAGCGGGCCTATGGTTGGGTGGAACATTGTAGCAACGTAGCTGGTTGTGGAACAAGTTCTTACTAAGATAAGTATTCTTTCCTAACTTGTGTCTTCAATTATGTTTATCGCTGATGAATGATGATATACATGTTAAATGATGATCTGTATATGCATGATTATTGATTGATATGTTTTGCTTCCGTTGTGTATATGAATGATTATGCCTCGTAATATGTTTGATGTTTTAAGTATCATGCTTCAGCATTGCATATATGTATGTTTATGTTCATTGGGCTAGATGCCCGGATGATTTGATGTATAGTAGTGTCATCTTCATCGGTCGAAGGGTTGGGGACGTTGCACCTTCGCAGGTAACTAGATGAATAATGACTTTCAACAGCTTGATGTATTCTGGCTTTATCCAATTGTGATGGTAGCCTTTTACGCCTGATACATACCGAAACTCAGACTTTAGAGCAAAATTATGTGATGCTCATGGAATGAACCAATGTTTGTGCCATCGCTCACCCTCTTGGGGAAGCTTAGTGGTGCAGGAAATTGACTCTTCAGTGACTTGAAAGGAAAGGTGACCTACCCTGGTCATCCTCCCATTGAACCCCATTGCAAACAACAATTATATTTCCCCATCGTAACCTTGCAATGAATGGAGGAATGGGTTCCAACCAGCTCAAAAAAACACTTCCCTACATTCCCTAAACTCTGTCATTCGAAATAGATCTTGGTAACTTTCTGGCTCAAATTGGTTCAGCATGATGGAAACAGAGGAAGGTATACAGGGTTTTCATGAAATATGAGAGAAAGGTGGCTAAAATGCTCTACAGTGATAACGATTAGTGATGGAATGGAAGAAGGTTTGCATAGTGCTAGCTTTAAAGCGTGTCCCATTCAACCTACCAAATTATCATGAAAACAGCTCGGCATGCCTAAACGATCGTGCCATTATGGAAAATTTCGGAACGTGTGCCGTCTAAAGTGCGTGATTGAATGAGTTTCTAAATTTTAGTTGGTTCAACCGTGTCCAAAGCAATATTTGGACAGGTTGAACACGTAACTTAATGCAAGTGTAGAACCACATTCGTAACCATAACCTTAGTTCAACAAATAAGTCGGCTTATTTGATAGCTTATGCGTGTAAACGGGAAAAGAGGATAATGGAGATGGCAGAGTCATGATAACTAAAAGGTACCCGAAGGTCATATCATATCCATATAGGGGTGAAATAAAATCATATTAGATTTAATTCATACTATCATAAATCGGCATTAGTCATAATATCATGTGGATGTGACCCTAATGGTATGACTCAACTTTTTACCCAAATAAAATTAAGTCAACGCTTAATCATAGGTATGAAAATATCATAAAAAAAATTATTCAGCCTGTCATTTGACTTCTTATTCATACCAACATTCGACCCTTCAGATGATCCTTCATATAGCTTTCTGTAAAAAATGAACTTGTTGGATCAAACTGCTGCTAATTGTGGCTTTTCCTAAGCTTCCCAATCTCAAAGAAGTTATATGAAATAGTTTTTTGGCATTCTTCCTTATTCATCCAGGATTTTTAAAACCAAATTCGCTATTTTCATTATCCTACAAACAGTTTATCATTTGGAAATAAGTCTTTTATAAGTAAAAATAAAGACAGACAATCAGCTAATCCTCCCCCAAACCAAAGATATGGCATGTCCTCAAGCCATACAAGAAAACTAAGTAATTTCCAAAAGAAATTAAGAAAGTTCAATCATGCTATTGTAAGTGTGTAAAAGAAAGAAAAATAAAAATGGAAAGGACTCGGATATATATATTTATCAAAAAACAACAGTGCTCAAATATATAATTGTATAAATTTATCATCTACCGGGTGATGAAGAGATAAGTGAAAGGACCATAGGGAAAACTAGTCACCCTTGCCTTTTTGTAAGGATATCTTGTCATCTCAAAAATTCTTGAGCTCACCTTCGAATTTGTAGTACTTTACAGCTATGGGTCCCATTTTTAGGATAAAAAAATCCTAGATATTGATTGAACTCGGATTGTCATATCCAAGGGCATCTTACAATTATTCTTTAATGACATCATAAACAATAGGCCTAAACATATTTTACTGTTAAACCATGTGCCTAGGGGTGCATTAACCAGATCTCGTTTACCTGATATTTCCCTGTTACCAGCAGCCTGTTCAGTACCCCGACGGGTTTATCTTGGTACCATGCAAGCATAGCCCCGTTTCCAGTGAGCATGTTCAGTACCCCGATGATTTTACTTTCATTTATCGAACTTCTTTATTTTTAGGTTGTTACTTAGCATTGAACCGCTACCAGCAGGCCTGTTTAGTACCCCAGCGGGTTTTCCTTATATAAATATTATGAGTATAGGAAGTCGATTGGTACTAGAGCGTGCTAAGCCTTGCTAAACACGAGTTAGAAAGAAAAAAAAAATCATAAAATGGCCTTAATTATAGATCATGTCAAAAGAAAATAACTTAAAGGTGTTCCTGGGCCTTTCCATCTATTTTCTTTATAAAATATAATGTTCCCCACAAGCAGAAATTCCACTTATCCTGGAGTGTTCTCAAATATATTTAAGAGTCAAGTTTTGATAACAAGTGTAGATGGGATAGTAATCTCTAGGTGTTAAAATTCTAGAAAACATGATAATTGAAGTGGATCTTTCGAGCATTTGTTAAAATAATCAGGAATGTACATATCTGAATCAAACCATCGTATATAAAGCATAACAAAATCATAAAATGAATGGTTTGAAAATTAAACTTCAAAGTCAAGATATGATGTTAGTGTTTTTAGAGCACTTTCCTTTTCAGGAAATATCCTATAGAAAAGACCCATTTGTAACTGAATTTCAAAACCATTTATTAAATGATTTTTTTTAATCTCGAAAACATAGAAGAAGAGTCCCATAGGATTAGACATGACTCTTATTTATTCAAAGAGATATACACATACTGATATATTTATAAATGATGATAACCTATAATATTTTTAAGAATCAGGAGGAGGAAGAGTCTTTGGAGAGAGCAGTCCAATGATTACCTCTACCTTGATAGGATCCATCTTGATCCCCTGGGGAAAAACATGATGCCCCATGCAAATATAACATGGATTAATTTTGTTTAATGGACATTCCTGTCGAGGATGTTTAGTTTTACATTTTGGACAGACATTTCTTTTTGCTGCTCATTCTTCTTCCCAGTTCTTTATGTAGGTTTGTTTCCTAAAGTGAGTGTACCTAGAAGGTTTCTTTTGAGGTGGGAATGGGGCAAACCAACATGCTTTTCTAGGAGAAATATCCCTCTGATCACTCATTCTTTTATTGACTCTTATAGGAGTAGGGAATGCTACTGTGGACGTGTCAATTCTTCGGGTTACTATTACCAAAGAGAGCTTCCACCTAGGTAAGATTAATGAAATTAATAAAGTTCAGCTTCCATACTTCAAGAGTTATATTATCTGACTTTGTTACTTAGTGGAAGATTAAGAGGTTCCCTAGTTACTTCTTTTTAATTTCGTCAAGAATAGGGCCCTCAAGTCCTCTTGCCAAGTTCTCTTCTCTTTCTATAACTTCCCCTTTGTAAGAATATCGTTATGTGTCCAGCAAAACTACTTCTTATAAGTGTTTTTTTTTCAATGACTTTTCACTGAGTTGATGGTTAAGGTCAAAATGTTTTCTTGCAAAAACTTAACAAAATTTTACTATCTTAACGAATATATCCTATACTACTACTACTACTGGATTTAGGGGTGCCTGTTATAACAAATGCCCAGGTTCTTACCTCTCGTCTTATTTCTCCCTCGTTACTAGTCTACATCTATTCCACCTTACAAAACAACTCCCCGGCAACGGCACCAAAAATGTTAGGAAAAATATTGTCTTGAATAATTTACCTAATATTTAATTATCGACTAGGGTTAGTAGGCTTAGAGTTGCTACAAAATATATGTGAAGGTAGAGAGTATCGTGGTAATACTTTAATAAGATAAAGATTGAAAGACCTTGAGTTGAACTCCCAAGGATCTAATATAGTTAAGTTAATAGAAAAAAGGTCTAGGCAGAGTGGTATCCAATTATGAATAATGTTATGACAATGAACTATTCTATCTAGAGAGATTGATTTTTACTTGAGAGAATGACTACATCAAGAAGGATTTACAATATTATACATACACTAACTAATGTACATAAATCAAACCAAATCATCTTAATTCCACTCTCCTTGATTATTTTGAGGGTAAGCATTTACTGTAATAGGAACTGGAGTAGAAGTATCAAAATGTCTCTCAAAATAAGTGTAAAAGCTAAATGGGATTGAGTTTAGTTTGATCTCCACAAAAATGTGTAAACTGAGAAATGTGCAGTTACAAGAAATAGTAAACATGATTATTTATATACAAATAACTCCTATTTACAAAATACTATAAGAAGATAGACATGATTTATGAACAAATAGAAAACTTAAAAGATAATCTAAATTATATTTTATGGATTCTTTTAACAATTACATGGTTAAAAGAACAAACTATAAGCAATGTGTAAACCACTTAATCTATTAATGCATGTAACTTAGATCTCATATACAAAGAAACAACTTAAATCACATATTTAATTACAAATCAATACAATGAGTTAAACTACATGACATAATTCCTATGCATAAGGTAAAAAGAAAGGGGAAAGAGGAATAAGGTTTAACAAGGAGTCTAAAAAATCTTATCTAAAGGACTTAAGAGAAAGTGCAATCATCATCTAACCATTACTATCAACACAAAATCAGAAAACTAAGAAAATAAGCTTAAAATAGAATAAAGACACATGGGACTGAATGAGTGACTGGATAGCAGGTGGAAACGAAGGTCTGTATAAAGGGTGGGACAAGCTGTCTGAGTGATAGTCTGCTTGAAAGAAAATGCTAAATCTTTAAGGAAACAGTAAATTTAAATGATTTATGGAAGGTAGTTGTCTCATGCATGTGCTAATGCAATGTAAAAGAAAGAAGTAAATCTACTTAATGATTGAATTCCATAACAGTATAACCTAAGCTAATTTCATAATTCAAAACATCATTTAACAAACTAACATACTCGCAAGCAAATTCATGACAAAGACTGGAATAAATAAAAATAAATTTACTATAGTTTAATCAAAATAATTTAGTCTATAAATCAAGCAATGAATTATAAATACTTTGCAGAAAAACTTGAAAACTATACTAGGTGCAACCGGTTGCTAACTGATATAAAGAAACATACATACTAGGCATAATATTGAACTGAAATTTATGCTACAGAAAAATGATTACAAAAACAAAACTACACAAATAACTTATAAGCAAAATTATACTAATTACAGAGAAAGAAATAACAAAACCTACACAAAGATGTAAAAACTCTGTTGTCAGGGGGCCCTCCCAACAAACAAAGTAATGCTCTTCTAATCAAATGTGATCATACACAGTGTAATAGAACTTTCACTAAAATAAAAGGGTAGCGTTACAGAGTTTTCAAACTTAACTGATCACATATCAAATAAAAAGACTCTCCTGTTCTAAATTGCATAACAGCGCCTATATATATATACATTGTTTGATGGAAGGCGAGCAAGTCGACCCTTTAGTGGTCGACTGATGTTCACGATAAAAAAGTCATTATAGCAAATAAGTGCATTAACAACTAGCAGACGATAGTTCCTCCTCCTTCGCATATCGGGTTTCTTCTGGTGCGCTATGTGGCGTATGACTTCAGTATTAATTGGAGCCGTCGTCAAGGTGTCACGCAGAGATATTAGATGGGCACTTCTTCCAGAACAAGGTTTATGCTGAGATGCTGGAGTGTGGTGATGATCGTTCCTGGCCGTTTCGTGCCTTTAATGCATAGAAATCTACTACCAACAATGCGCAGTCTGTTTGGTGATCTAGACGGCAAGCTGGATATGCTCTCCATATATCTAACTGAACACGTGTCTATTTATTAGCCTATCTAAAAGACTATATAACCTGCAAACAATTATACACACGAATTAGTATATCGAATGTGCTTCATAACATGTCAATTTAAGCATTGAAACTGTAAAATGATGATAATAAATAGAATTGACATAAACCTTAAATTTATTCATACCTGAGGCTTGAATGATGAGCTGCATGGTACAAAAGACGCCAAAAGGTAACAAAACATGCATTAATATGTAAAGTATCTAACCCAAAAATGGTGGCAAAATGGTGACCAACAAACTTCGAAGAAGTTAAGACCTCGACTTCCTCTTTCTCTTGTATGGGATCCAACGATTCAGAGAGCTTCCAGTAGAGATCGATGGTGCAAAAAAGAGGAGCGTGTATACAGGTAAGAAAACTTTGCGATATGCGGAAACAAGTAGAACCCGCAAGTTTCAACGGTCCATATCGTCCCTGATCTCAGATCCATGGTGGGGATTGATTCCACTAGTTTAACTTGCCCGAAGATAATAAGTTTCTAAATCTACGGAATCATTTAAAGGGCCTGCAGGTTTCGAAATCTCAGATCAAGGTTGATCTAGATCTATAGTGGAGATAAATTCCACTGATCCAACATGCTCAGGGAATTAACTTTTCAAATTCACGGAATTTCTTAAAGGTTGGCAAGTTTTAATGGCAGAGATTTAAAGGGGTCTTAATCAAGGGCTGGAAATAATTTCGCATGATGAACTAGGACAAAGAAATTCATGAGGAAAATTCAGCTTAATTTTACAGAACACGCAATTTCAGACACGTGTCTCCATATCATTGTTTTGATTAAGGATCGACAGTCAAGAAGCAATTTCATAGGTGAAGGTGCAGGCATGAATGAAGTTGTTGCAGACTACTCGAAGATCCTCTGAACTGTCATTTTCAGCAAGTGATCCTGAGTCCTTGTTGTCCAAATTCTCCAACTTATCCATCGTGCATGACCCCACATGCTTGTCTTTTTGGTTTATGATCATGGCGGATCCGCCAAGTCATCATTTTGTTAAAATTTTCAGTCTCATGCTGTAACTATTTTTTTTGTTTCAATGTTTGTCTCGGGAGACTAGGATACTATAAATATCCCCTCAATAGAGGAAGAATTTTTTGGAATTCAATGAGGTTCAGGGTTATGTATTTTGATATCCACCCTTAATAAAATTGCAGAGCCAAATGCTGGCCCGTTGGTCCAAACATTCCTATGTATTTCGTAGTTACAGTCTGTAATTTATTTTCTTATGTGCATGTCTTCCTGTTAAACTTGCTATTATGTTTTCTTTCATATCTGGAATGAGTGTGTAATAGCTCAGAATTCATACATTTTATGCTTTGACTATTGTTTTCAGATATCCACCAATCCTTTCAAAATTCATCATTTCGGTGTTCTATGTTAATGGAATGTCATTCCTTCTTCTTTATCACCAGACCAATGCCATTTTGACTGTAACCTAGTGCTACCTTGCCTTTGTATAATTTCACCTACAAACAGTTCTGTGATTCATAAAATATGTGTTGACTCCATAGCCCAATGTATGCTTGCTTTGTTTCAACCACCCACACATCTGAATTTTATTTTGTTTGTGTATCTGGCTCTGATAAAAATCTATGAGAGATTCCTCTCTAGAAAGGAAGAGGCCAGCTTCCTTTCTTAAAGTGGTTTTGTTGTTACCTTGGGTGCAATTCTGAGTGCTAAAACCACTTTTAATTTATTCATTAACACGCATGATGAACAAGACACACGAAAAACAAATTTATCATGGAATCTCAATTGGGAAAACCACCAATACTTCCTATTAATGCAAAATTATATTTACAAATAGTTTATGTTTTCTACTACAGAAAAGGATGGTAAAACACCCTATTTACCAGCAACTACTAGAAGGAGGATTGTTATACCTAAATCCTGTCACCATCATGTGATGAGACCCTTAAATCCCATGTTTTCCCTTAATCCCAACACTTGGAGTGGAAACTTGCTCTGTTTGTCAATTCTACTTGAAAAAACCTAGCACCACGCTTACCCAGTGGCTGATGAGCAGTACCTTGCTCAGCACCACCTGTATCCTGTTATAGAGAAGCGGTGCCACCACCTATTGCATTTGGTCTTAAAGCGGTTCTCATCTAAACCGCTCTATCATAAGGGAACAAAAGCGGTACCCTGGGTAAAATGGAAAAAAGAGAAGTTTCTCGAGGATTATAGAACTTGAACCTCGTGTCCTCCCTTATCCCTATCATTATGGGTTAGCTTGACCTCGAGATCCCCCATGGTAGGATCTTGAAGCCGCCTCACCCACAATTCTCTCAACTATTCCTATCCATTGAGCCTTATAAATACAAGCTCATATCCATAGTTAAGGAGAAGAACTATAGAGGTATTGTTACGCTGTTGGATTGACTACCTAGTCCAAATCATTGAAGAACATAGAGAGGAAAGTTGGAGCTTATGGGGATGAAGTGTTTGTCTTGTGGAGGCGCTTGTCGACACTAAGGCAATGGTTGTAAGCTTCTCCATACATTCTTCATGCAAAGATGATTTTTGTCCCACATTACTGTTGTTTTGATTTCACATGTACATGTTGCTAGATTCCCTAGTCACTAGCATGGATAAGTAGATGATTTTCTGGTAGCTTTGATGTGCTTATATGTTTGATATGTTTGCAGGTACACAGGTTCACAATCGAAGTAGTATTCCAAGTGTCTACAGTATTTAGGGAAAGTATTCATCCTTTGTCATTCACTCATTTGTTCTGGATCTGAACCATTTAGACCAGAGGAATAGCTTCTGTCCACAAAAGGTGCAATATTCCTGATAAATGTCTCTAAGATGACCAGGGTGTTTTCTACGTTGGGACGAGATGCCTGTTAGGTTTTGTGGTTTCTAAAGATGGCATCCAGATAGATCCATTGAAAATTTCCGCCATTATAGCTCTACCAGCCCCAACCAACCTTCTAGAACTCCAAAGTTTGCAAGGGAAGGAAAACTTTCTTCGTCGTTTCATGTGCAATTTTGCAGAGAAAACACACGGTTACATGCATCTCCTTAAGAAGGAAACTCCGTTAATTGGGATGACCAATCCCAACGAGCATTTGATAATCTCAAACATGCTCTGACTCATTCACTCGTGATACACCCCCCATATTATTCAAAGGATTTTCTCTTATATATTTTGCCTCCACTACTACCATCGCTATGGTTTTGGTGCAGGAAAATCCCAACAGTCAGAAGCACGTGATCTACTACGCTAGCAAGAATCTTATGGATTTTGAAACCCGATATTCATGCGTGGAGAAATTAGCCTTGGCCATGGTCATTGCTATTCAAAAATTTTGTCACTACAATTTGCTCTGCAAAACCACCATAGTGGAAACCCAGAACCCTATGTATTACATCCTGACTCGTCAGGTGCTCGTGTGCAAGTACTCCTGATGGATAGTCATACTACAAGAGTTTGATCTAGAATTTGCCAAAGCCACATCAAAGAAATCCTTAGTCTTTGTCAAGCTCATGTGTGATCTTCCCTGTGCTTTGATGGAATCTGAGCCCAGTGATTCATTTCCAAATGATTTCTTGTTCCTAATAAGCACTACTGACCCATGGTATGGAGATTTGCTTATTTATCTCCAAACACAAATATTTCAACCAAATATATCCCGTGATGATCGTCGCCACATCCATCACCACACAAAATACTGCCTCATCTTGAATGACACTTTGTATAGACGTGGTATCGATTTCGTTCTCCGGCGATGCCTTACCCATGAGCAAGATGAACAAGTGTTGAATGATTTCTACTTTGGAGCATGTGGCGATCATTTATTTGGGATGGCTATAGCCCAGAAAATCCTTCATGCTGGCTATTTCTGGCCTTCAGTCTTTAAATATTGTCATGAGGCTGTCAAGAAATGCCCACCCTGTCAACATTTTTATCCAAAAAAGCACACTCATCCTACTCCGCTACACCCCGTCATTGCCATTGGCCCATTTTCCAAATGGGGGATTGATTATATGCATTGTAAGCCTACCTCGGCTAGGGGGCATGGTTACATCATCATAGCCATTGACTATTTTACAAAGTGGGATGAGACCATGCCTACATATGCGGAAGACAGTAAGACTGTTGCTCTCTTCCTGTTCAATCATGTGATAGCTAGATTCGAAGTCCCGCAGTCCATAGTTACTAATCACTGATCACATTTTCGTAATCAAATGATGGAGGAACTAAGTGCCAAGCTAGGTTTTTGTCATAAAAACTCTATGCCCTATTATCTGCAACCTAATGGTCAGATAGAGGCCATTAACAAAGTTTTGAAAATGATGCTTCGTCGGATGGTTGGAGACCATAAATCCAACTGGCCCCATATCCTTTTCTCGGCTCTTTGGGCTTATAGAACTTCAGTGAAAACAGCTACTGGTTTCACACCTTTCTAGCTTGTCTATGGACTCAAAGCTATCTTGTTGATTCAATGTCAGATTCCATCCTTGAAAATTGTCGTCGAACTTCTTCCAGACACTTCCGCAGAGGAAGAGAGATTTTTGTATTTGAACAACCTTGATGAAACTAGGAGAGATGTTGCCTTGGCTAATGATGCACACAAAAAACGCGTCAAGGCATAGTATGACAAGTATGTCCAACCTCGTGCCTTTAACGAGGGTGAACTAGTTTTGACTTACGATCAGAGATATGACAAACTAGGGAAAGGAAAGTTTGAATCCATGTCGTACGGTTCTTTCATTATTTCCAAAGTTTTAGAGAAAGGGGCCTACGAGCTCATAGATTACGATGGAATCCCTTTAGGACAACCTCACAATGGGTTGTACCTAAAGAGGTACTATGCCTATATCTCTCTTGGATAGTATCTTGTTTATATGTATATTACTTGAGTTTCAGTGTGCTTAAGTATTTTCAGTATGGTTTTGATTTTAGTGTCTGCATCTGTTTATACCATGTTTTGGTCATGCAGAGCAAATGGCTTTCTACAGATTCACTGATGGTGCTTGCCGCCACACCTTGAATCTTTCCTCAGCTGCTTGGGTTCTCTATTCCCAGCTTACGATTTGGTCAGTTCAGGAGAGATTTGTATTGGTCCCGCTACCAACAATATCACCGAGTACCGAGCAGTCATAAGTCTTCTAACTGAAGCTACCTCCGAAGATGTTCGTAACTTGGTAGTCTTGATGGACTCACAACTTGTGGCTTGTCATCTAAACCATGTTTATACCATTAGGAATCCTATGCTTCTCCATCTCTTCCGGAGGGTATGTTTGTTAGAAAGGTCATTTGAAACTATCACCTATAGGAACATCCCTAGAGAACATAATGTAGTTGTTGACTCATTGGCCAATTACATCCTAGATTGGCATATTTCCCATTCATGACATGATAATCAAACATGATTCATTGTAAATAAACAATAAAAGACACATAAAACTCATGTAAAATACATTCACCATTTGAGACGTATAAACACCAAGTAAAAGTATGTATATATATATATATATATGAACATGTTTTACAAAAAATAGGTCACGAGACCTCATCTAAAGCACGTAGGATTTTAGGTAAAAAAATCACCATACAAAAATCTTGAAGCTATCAGCTTTTAGTGGATACATCATGCACTCATCGTCTAATGATGCTCGTGGTAACACATCACTTCCCGGGCTACTCTACGTAGCAGTCTACTAAAGCGACCCGGTACTCCCGTTGTAGGCCTCTGATACCTCAGTGGGAGGTCATCAATAGAAACATCAGGGATGTCTAGAGTCAACCTCTCCAAGTTCTCCTCTAACTCCCCTATCACATCATCACCCTGTGGTACAAAACGAGCTCCGGCTCGCCTGTCCAGAGGGGAGGCTCCCCCAGGTCGTGCTACTCTGACGTCTGCATGAAAATATTCAAGTCTCGTTACTAAACATAAAAAATATAAAACATCAAAAAAAACATAAAAACACTATTTCCATTTTAGGGTCTTTTGTTTCTTATTGATGTCACCCCACTGTCCACCAGGTGGGAGAGGTAGGTCAGGGTCACCACTGAAGTCAATGCCTGCATATGCATAGTCCTCCACCATGAGGAGCTGATCTCTCAACCATCGAAAGAACGGGTCTCCGAACTTTACCTTCCCTTTACCCGCTCTAGTATGGGCCATAATCCGGACCCACCTCTACATGCAATGGTCTCATGCCCTCAACTCTGTAAAAACCACCTGGGGTCTCATCTATGGGACCCTCTCAAAAATGAAGCAAGCTAGAATGGAACCGAAACGAAATTGCTTCAGCTCCCCCTGTAGACACTTGGTCAGTTGATCCTTGAAGATCGAAAGTAGGGCTTCCGCCCAGTTAAAGACTATAGGTGCCATGGACTCTATGGCATAGAGCATATGCGCTCTAAAATCCTAGTGTACTCCTTGGCTTCTCGTCACTCTCTGCATGGTAAAAAACATGGTCCATAGAGGGCCATCCACCACTACTTTTATGGGAATTTTCTTCCCTGATGTCATGGTCCCAGGAATGCAGTGACGATCTATCAGCTCCTAAGTATTAATGTCTTCCCCACGAGAACCAGTTGGCGAGATGGGAGCACCCCGTATCGAAAGGCCAGTCAGGAAGTAGATTTCCTCTACCTCAAGTGTCAATATGTGAGCACCAACCTTGAAATATTGTTGCTCTGGATTCCACATCCGGAGTATATGCTCTAGTAGTCACTCATGCAATACCATACTGGGTGTGCGGAAGAACTTCAAGAGTCCGCAGTCTCTCAATGTGGTTATGCAACCCGCATTTCATTCGGCGAAGGCGTCATCGTTATCATGTTACCTCTCTTTCCATATGACCATTTTTTATCAACAAGAACCTATCAAAAACCTTCACGAGACTTATTAGAAGCATTCCCAATCATTCAAATCAATAAAAATGAGCTAGTTTTTCTTGTGCAACCATTTATATTTCTCCGCGACCGGCACCGCCTATGTCCCATTCAGGACAGGCGATGGCACCTCTTGTGCACTATGTTTTCGGCACGGTTCTAGCGGGGTACCTCTTATCCCGCAAGGGATAAGAGCGGTGCCAGCTTCCATGATTTTAGGGCTTGCCATATAATCCCAAAACACCATTAAAAATCAAAATTGAAGGCATGAAATGAAAGAGTAGGGTCTAGGCTATTACCTAGAACTGACGGTGTGCGAATCTGACGGTGGATGCTCCTGATATCATCAACTAAAAATCTAGCTAATAAAATGCTCCAAAGGTTCTCCACTATGGGTAAATAGTAACTTGTTTTTATTTTTTACTATTTACTTGACTTTTATATACATTTTAGGGTTTGACATGCTATAGTTTTGTTTTAAAATCATTTTCTATCAGCCATAATCCTTTAATGTCAGTTATTGGGGAATTTAACACTTGTTTTTGAGTTGTTGCAGGATAGAAGAGCAGTAGTAGTAAAGTTTTGGGAGTTCATTTTTTACCTTTTCATACTACCATAAAACAAAAGAAGTCTTTTGAGCATTTATTGTGACACTTTGGTCACGCTCTCGAAACTTTGCATCAAAGGTCCAAGTCTATTTCTGATTCTTTTCAGGCTCATAAAATATCTCATCATGAAAAGAGACCTAGTGGAGTCTTCTTTAAACTCTTTTCGGGCTCCTTAAATATAAAAAGATTGTCAAGTGATCTTGTCTTCTTCACACTCGTTAAAGCATTTGAAGAGTCGTTCATCTGAATGTAGGTTATCACTTTTTCGGTTCAAGTGAACTATTTTACGAAAAAGGACCCTATGGAGTCTTCTTTTGTAGTCGTTCAGACTCTCTAAACATGAACGATACCGAGTTTTCTTTCATTGGACTTGTTAAATTAAACATTGAGAGACCTTTTTTTTGGGACGAACCCCTCCTCTCTTACGTTCGTAAAACATATGAGTTTGGACTTGTCTTCGAACGAGCTATAATGAGTGTTTGTTACCCTCTTTGAACTCGTAAAACCAAAAAGAGGCACTCATCAATCATGATGGGGAAAATGGGAAGGGAATCATTTTTGCAAACAAATGGCAGTAGTTTGTCATTACCTTTGAACATGGCACTTGTCTACATATCATTTCAGTCAATTGGGTATTCAGCTGATCTCTGTGATGATCCACTTTCATGGGTCATGCCACTCCTTTGAGTCTTTCAAAAGAATGCATTGTCCATCGTCGCACTGTGTCTTTGTTTGGTTTAGTCATGCTGCCAAGTCTTTTGTCGTGCCGCCTGATGTTCAAAGGGAAGTTGAAGAAGTTTTACCTCTGTAGTCAAAATAGTCTCTGTGTCAGTACTTTTGAGTTAGTCTTATGGTTACTACATTCACATCATTCCAAAACTATGTTCCAAGTTTCGTGTCATCAATGTGGGACTCATCATGTCCCTCCTTCAACGAGACTATTCCCTTCGACATCAACTCATCATCCGGAAAATAGTATTAGAAACAAAACTTAGTACCTTGAGATCTATATGCCTTAATGACAGATTCTCTCGCTCTTGACATAGGTTCACACCATTGACCCTTGATCAATGGAATCTACTGGATGTTCGACATCAAGATATCTATTCACACTCACTAGATTGTACTAGGGTACCTTGGGAATCATTGACCTCAATGGTGATCTCCCTCACATTTGTTAACGGTTCACATCATTGGCCTGTAATCAAGTGGTTTCTAACAGGTTCAACTTCATATCATTGTAATCACATGGATAGGATCGTACTTTGTGGAAGACGAGACGAAGACCCTGCGTATTTGTTTAGCGCTCATTGCTTTCCCCAGGTTGCGATGGATTTTTGTATATCTAGCATGGATCCACATTTGTATGGTCGTGGCTATGCTCAAATTTGCGTCTGTATGACATAGATCTATGTTGTATGTCCAGTAGCTATGTTCAAGTTTGAGTCCTCTATCACATGGATCTACGCTATTTTCTAGGAGCCATGCTTGTTTATTCATCTCATGGATCTTCCTTGTATTGGTCTGCAGCCATGAGTTGGTTACATTTGTCTATGATTCAAAAGTATTGATGTACTACAGATGCCTACTGGATGAAATTCTTCGACCGAGCTGACATTTTCACCTCGAAGTGACAACTTATTCTCTCAAAGCTCTCACTTATTGTATCCCTCTAAGTCTCATGCTTTGGGGGGGGATTTTGTTATACCTAAATCCTGTCACCATCATGTGATGAGACTCTTAACTCCCATGTTTTCCCTTAATCCCAACACTTGGAATGGAAACTTGCTATGTTTTTCAATTCTACTTTAAAAAACCTAGCACCACGCTTACCCTATGGCTGATGAGCAGTACCTTGCTCAACACCGCCTGTATCCTGTTATAGAGAAGCGGTGCCATCGCCTATGGTCTTTGGTCATAAAGTGGTTCTCATCTAAACCGCTCTATCATAAGGGAACAAAAGCGGTACCCTGGGTAAAATGGGAAAAAGAGAAGTTTCTCGAGGCTTCTAGAACTTGAGCCTCGTGTCCTCCCTTATCCCTATCATTATGGGTTAGCTTAAGCTCAATATCCCCCATGGTAGGATATTAGAGCCACCTCACCCACAATTCTCTCAACTATTCCTATCCATTGAGCCTTATAAATACAAGCTCATATACATAGTTGAGGGGGAGAATTATAGAGGTATTGTTATGTTGTTGGATTGACTACCTAGTCCAAATGATTGAAGAGCATAGAGAGAAAAGTTGGAGCTTATGGGGATGAAGTGTTTGTCTCGTGGAGGGGCTTGTCGACACTAAGGCAACAGTTGTAAGCTTCTCCATACATTCTTAATGCAAAGATGATTTACATCCCACATTACTATTGTTTTGATTTCACATGTACATGTTGCTAGATTCCTTAGTCACTAGCATGGATAAGTAGGTGATTTTCTGGTAGATTTGATGTGCTTGTATGTTTGATATGTTTGCAGGTACACAGGTTCACAATCGAAGCAGTATTCCAGGTGTCTACAGTATTCAGGGAAGGTCTTCATCCTTTGTTGTTCACTCATTTGTTTTGGATCTGAACCATTCAGACCAGAGGAACAGCTTCTGTCCGCAGAAGGTGCAATATTTCTGATAACAAGGATACAACCCCCTATTTTATCAACTGATGCTGAAAGGATGCTTCTACACCCTATTTACCAACCACTACTAGAAGGAGGATATGACACCCTGTTTAATCAGTTGTTGTTGAAAGGATGCTTCTACACCATATTTACCAGCTACTACTAGAAGGTGGATATGACCCGCTGGTTTATCAATTGCTTCTAAAAGGATATTGTGACACCCTATTTACCATCCACCACTAGAATGAGGTTATGACCCCTTGCAGGCATATAGCCTACCCTAGCACCACCCTACCACCCTAGTATGTTTTTATCGAACTTCTAGATCTGCTTCTATCTCCCTTGGTCTCTATTTTACGTTTTGCTACATCGATCTAAACTCCATAGACACCTTACTCTCAAATCGATCTTTTGTTTAAATATTATCCATCATAATTCCCCTTCATCAAACCATCACACAAGTTCATTATGTCTTTTCACGGAATCACGTCCCTTTGATAATCATGTTCTTCCAAAGAGTAAATTGTGCCTCTCTAATTATCATTTTAACTCTGTTTAGATTACCAGTCATGTCCTCCCATAGTTTCCTTTCCACAACGTCCTTTATGCAATAATCTCTCTGCAGCAAACCTTTCTGCATTAAATTTTTTGCATTTACCTTTCCGCAATCATCTTTCCACAATTAACTTTATGAAATTTTGAATTGTGGATTGCAGAAAATTACCTTTCTACAATTACCTTTCCACAATTAGCTTTCCGCGATTATCTTTCTGCAATGACCTTTCTGCAATTGCGGATTTTGGATATGCACTTATCTTTTTGCAATGACCTTTCCGCAATCGAAAAACTACTTCCTTCCGTAATTGTGGGTATGCATTTCGAATTTTCTCAAAAATGCTTCTGCAATTATCTTTCTGCAACAACCTTTCTGCAATCGGAAACTCCTTTCTTCCGCGATTGGGGATTGCCGGTTGTGAGTCTGTATTTTGATTTTTCTTGAAATTGCTTCCGCAATTCATCTTCCGCACGACTTATTCCACACTTTATGGATTGCAGATTGCGGATGTGACTCCCAAATTTTTCAAAATGGGCTTTCACAACTCCTATGAACAGTCAATCGCTTTACGGAATCCTCCTCGTTGTTTATCAGTTATCAAACGCGGAACTTCACTTTGGCACTCCGGAATGTTATCTTCCACACACATTTACTTTGCATATTATTTCCCTCTTGTCTATCTATTTTCTTGATATGATCTTAGCCGTCCAACCTCTGTTGATAAGCAAATTCACTTTTGTGCTCCGGAATGTTATCTTCCACACACAGTTACTTTGCATATTCTTTCCATGTCGTCGATCTATTTTCTTGATACGATCTTAGCCATCCAACTTCTCCTAAATAATCTGACTACAACTCCATGACTCTGCGTTTATTGATCAATCAAGCTCAATCGGACTTTGCCTAACTTGATCCCCTCGTTGGATCTACACATTATCTTTGTGTATTCATTTGTACATGTATTAAAACTATCAATCCATCCATGATTTAGACAGACAAGGAGTCAATTATTCATTTACATAGATATATGCATAAATGAACCTTCTCAATTCAAACATAACGGTGTTATATTGCAACACTGAATTCATGATAGAACCTCATGTGTCTTTCCAGCCTCATCACATATGTCACATCATTATGCATGCCATGTCATCGCTTCCTTTGTTATTATTTTACCTTACATTGAGTTTTACCTTCCATCGTGTCTTTGGTTATTCATTTTTCATTACTGAACCCATTTGACATCAATGAAAACTATTTTCAACATTCTCCCCCTTTGACAACAATGACAAAGGATAACCTGTTATGCCTTTCCAGACTCTTTTTTTTAACTTGACTTGGTACTAACCATTGTGCTATGATATTGTTAACATTTTCTTTCTTGCAGCAAGTTCTTTGAATGATAACCTGGATGATAAATTCTTAGACCCCCTATCATAGTGCTTCCTTTTGTCCCATTGATGAGTTTTTTTTTCGTTACTTCAAACCAATGCGATGACTGTCCAGAGAGAATTTTCTATATACGAGTAGCACTGTACTTCTATGCACTACTTTGCAAATCAACTTATAAGAGTTCTCACAATGTCATCTTTGTAACTCATCAAACATTTTCTTGTATGTATATCAAGGTAGTTTATGACGGTCTTTGGAAGACATTTGTCCTAAATGGTTGGAACCCACGGGTTACACCTTCCAATTTTAAACAGAAATATTTCCAATACACTTTCAACAATAGGATTTGCTACAATTTCATATATGCAGTTCTATGAGAAATTCATCAATTGATATGTTCCTAAATCCCAGTTGTTCCCTTCAAGAGTCTACCAAATTTGTGTCTTCAGTCTTCTTATATTGAGTCTTCCCATTTGTATTAAGTACTTTATTTATTCATGCTTCCCATAAAACATGGATAGATAATATCTCAGTTTTCTTACAATACGTAACTCTATTAGCTCTAGCAGATGCTCTACGACTAATTTTTTAAATCATCCTTTTTTCTTAATTCATTCAACTAACCTATATCTTCTCTAGGACCTTCATCACAATTCTACTTCTGTCTTTCTCAGACTTAAAATATTAAGTTTTCTTCACTTTCCATATAGTATCCTTCTTTTTGTGGCAGAGTTTATAATCATTAGTTTTACTATTGATATTTTTTAACCAACCTTTAGTTTCCTTCCATACCGGATGTCTCTGTATCATATAACGTGTTCTTATTTTAAGGAGCCTTTAATGCCATAAAAATAAATACTTCTATCTTAGTTATAGACTTCATGGTATTCATAATCACGTACTTTAATAATTTCATGTTGCTTCACTTTGTCACATGGATGGTCTCTAGCAAAGTCTTTAATTTGTCACTTCCACACTTCTTCTTGTTTATGAGGAAGATAGCTTTTACCAGTTATTTCTTATGACTCTTCTTTTTTTTGTTTTGATGGAAACCTCAATACATTCATTTCTTCTTGCCAACTGATATTTTTCAAGTACCAATTGCAATTTTCTGATATTAACTCCCCCTGAGTATATGATCCATTCTAATATTAATTTCAAGGTTCTCTTCTAGGTCATGAGAAACCTTTTGAGAAAGGGTATCTACCATTATCATATTTATCTTAATTGGTGTATTGATTTACATATTTCATCTTTCTTTCCCTCAGAATGGATGTCATTTTTATATATAGCTCTATTTTTCTCATCATCATCTTTGGAAGCTTTACTGATATTTCAAATTTGAGTTTCTCCTAAGTCTTTGTAATTGTAGACAATTACTTTTCTTCAATTAGCTTTACGCAATTGTATTTTCGCAACAACCTTTTCACAATTTGTGGGAAACCATTCCTTCCGCAATTGCGGGTTACAAATTGTGGATGTACACTTCAACTTTTCTCAAAAAATTGCTTCCACAATTATCTTTCCGCAATGACCTTTCCCCAATTGAAAACTTCTTCCTTCCACAATTGCAAATTGCAGATTGCGAGTATGCATTTCGACTTTTCTTGAAAATTGCTTCCGCAATTATCTTTCCGCAACGACCTTTCTGCAATTAGAAGCTCCTTTCTTCCACAATTGTGGATAACGGGCTATGGGTCTATATTTCGATTTTTCTGGAAATTGCTTCTGCAATTCATCTTCCACACTCTGTGGATTGCGGATTGCGGATACCTTCTGCATTACGCATTGCGTATGTGCCTCCCAAATTTTTCAAAATGGGCTTCCGCAAATCTCTTTCTACAACTCATGTGAACCGTCGATCACTTTTCAGAAACCTCCTCTTTCGTTGATTATTTATCAAACATGAAACTTCACTTTGGCGCTTTGAAATGTTATCTTCCATGCACATTTACTTTGCATATTATTTCCCTTCCATCGATCTATTTTCTTAATACGATCTTAGTTGTCTAACCTCTACTAAATAAGCAACTTCACTTTGGCACTCTGGAATGTTATCTTCCATGCACATTTAATTTGCATATTATTTCCCTTTCGTAAATCTATTTTGTAATGTTCCCAATTCTGATATGCAAACCTGAACACTATCTAATGCTGCAAATTAAATAAACAGTCTAATATAAAAATTACAACCACTCAGTGAACCTTCAGACTAGGTAATTCAAGGTGT
Source organism: Pseudotsuga menziesii (assembly GCA_001517045.1). Lineage (NCBI taxonomy): Eukaryota > Viridiplantae > Streptophyta > Pinopsida > Pinales > Pinaceae > Pseudotsuga > Pseudotsuga menziesii. Next base: position 22,021 of record LPNX010381920.1, read on the forward strand.
TTTGCTGGAAAAATTTGCAGGCAAGTGAGTAGGCAATGGGAGGAAACCAAGAGTAAGTTTAGAATAATGAATTCCTTTCCCCTAACACATTTAAATCTGGGACCATTCAGGTTTCAGAATTCTCTCTACGGAAACCTACTCCCATGCTTCTAGGTCACCCAACCGTGAAACTAGGGGAAATCCTTCCATTTTTTCAACCAAAGGATTAGGGAAAAATGCAAAGGTGTTATCAGGTCTTCATACAGCATAAAAATTTATTAAGGAGAGTTGCTAATAGATCTGTAGTTGTCTAGAAGGTTTAGGGAAGCATTGTTAATTTCAGACAATTTTGTCTTGGTGAGTCCATGCGTAATGGAGGATCTCAAATTACTGTACGGCACCAATTAAAATATGATCTGGATTTATGTATGGGAAGGTGGTTCTGTTGATGATCCACAAAAACTTACAGAACTGGATTTGAGGGGGAAGAACTCATTTTATAGTAGAAATGGTAAAACTAGTATTCTAGCTAAGGTGCAAAATAAAGCATAGAATTCGTAACAGATTGAATTCAATGCAGCACATAACATATGATAGACACTAATATAGCTTCAATAGACATATATAATCACGCATACTCATTCCCATACCCTTTTCTTGCTCACTATTGCACTAAGTGGTCAATTTTCCCCATTACAATGACAAATCAAGCTTTTTATGAGAAACTGAGAAGGTAAACTTTAGGGACATAATTATTTTTCCCTGAGAAATATAAATGACAGATTTTATAAGTTGTTATACATTATAGAGCATTGGATAGACTTTCCATTACATAAAATGGCTCCAAAATGGTGGGAAGGAGACCCAAAATATGACAAGAGGAAGGATGAGAGCATAGGTGAAGCTTGGGCTTCACTGGAGCTCGACTTGGCTGAGGTGGAGGCTGCAAAATAGTCTAATATGAACTTCAATGGTTGAACCTCAAGCAATCCATACCTGCAAAGAGAAAAAATGGGGATGAAGGAGTGGGAAGGGAAGGTTTGGGGATCAACTCCCAAGTGTCTGAGGAATATCAATCAGAAAGGCATGCTCACATAAGCATAGATCAATAAACACATCAACCAAGCTATGTGAATGAGCTTGAATTGTTCTTTAATAGAACTCTGGGTGACCTGGTTAGCAAGTAGAAGCAATAGGTGACCTATGAGAGAAAGTCAACACCTAAATCCCTAACCCTAACCAATGCATGGGCATGTTGATGCCTCAGTTGTGAATGTGGCTGAAAAGGGTGTCTAAGGATTATAACACACGGAGAAGACCCAGCCAAAAGCTTCAAGAAATTCCACTTAAGTATTGCTTTATCCTCCAGTTGTTTAAGGTAGTGATCTTCCATGGATATTTCAATAACCTCTGCTTGATTTTGAGAATTTGATCCATAGAGGATCTGTTTCCCAGGTTGGAAAACGAGGTGGGCGATGTGAGAAAAGGGAAACTCATATCTAACTAGTAAAAAAAACATGATTTAAATTTATCCTATTTAAAGAGTATGTTGAATTGATTTGCAGGTGAACCAGAGGTGAAAAACAGACAAGTAACTTCACCCAATCAACAAAAATGTAAATTAGATTAAGAACTTACCATTTAACTTATGACCAATTAATAAAATCAATTGGCAGCAACCTAATATTATATCATTCAGATTCAACCTGCATGACACATGTCAGTTGAAAAACCAACATTTCTTGCTGTAAATTTTTCACTGTTCAATCACTCAAAAGAAATAGATAAAAACATTAAAAGAATAAATTCCTTAAAGCTTTGTTAATGCATTAATCAATAACAAATAGAAACCTAGGTTACGAATAAACACATTTATCTATTGCAAGTAACCACAGCATCATCTGGCCATTCGAAACAAGAAAAATTAAGATATGTCAAAGAAATTCAATCAAATCATTGACAAGAGATATAAAATAACAATACTGTATTAATTAAAAGTTTAGCAATAAATTACATAAAACTCAGGAAAAATAGAGGTGTTTTTCAGTCTCTTGTACCAATCTTTCCTTCTCCAAAAGTCCTCCCGGCAGCAACGCCTCCTATTTTCCAAAAACAATTATAACAATGGTTTGCTACAGCAATGTCTAAGTTTCTTTTTAGCTTCAATAAAAATACAGACATTTTCTAATTACACAGAATTACTGTCTAATGATTTCAGAGAAATTTACAGAGAAAGAAAAATCGTTTCACCAATCTGGAGACGTCCCCCTCTTCCATCTCATACATTTGGGTCAATTTTATAGAAGAGACGAGCAATGGAAGGATAAGATCAAACCACCGGAACTCTGGTTCGTTCAGCTCCCATCCAAGCCGGCTACAACCAACTTCTGAAAATACTCCTCTATTCACGCATGATTTTCTCCAAACGTTGAGAGATTCCCAAAATGGCCCATGGTTAGGAGTAAAAGACCCAATTTGTGAAGTGGGTTTTCAACAGATTTGTCAGATTCTTCACAGTTTGATAGCAAATGGAGCCTGAAATTAGCCTCTTCCAACTGATGAGCGATCCAAGTTTTGTTATTTTCTTGACAGTTCTGTAGTTGCCCGCAGTTTCTGTTTGATGATGTGGCTTGGATCTTCTGGAAGAAATTCTATTCCCTTCAATCTTGTTTTTCAAATCTCACAATCATTTCTATCCCTTTAATTTTTTTCCCTGCACATCAAAGAATATAATTCATATAAATTAACATAAAAAACGTTTATCATGGATTGAGAGAAAAGTAAAACTAATTAAAAGGATAAAAATGTTTTCATTTGAACTTCGTGAAATCCTAATAAATTTCTTGTGATTCATGGCATCATCCTCTAATAATTTTACTATTGCATCATGTAATCCTTTATTGATTTCTTGAAAGGTTTAATGATATCTTTTTTTTATGATCTTAAAAAATTAAATCTATTATCAATTTTGATTACTTTCCAAATAAACTAAACCAAACAAAAATCCAAAATCGATTTCCCCGAAATATCGGAAATGGAATGTCAGGAAAGAAATTTTGAATTCAAAAAAATCATTAAACCAAATAGAAACCATAAGTAGAAACTGAAACTACCAAAATTTATGAACCCATAAATAAATTAAATTATAGCATAAGATAAGCTTAGGGTCCCAAAAAATGCGGGAATCAAAAAGTGGAAAAAAATGATTTCCGCAACCCACCTCCCACATGCAGGATGCAAAATGCGAGATCAACAAAAATGTCAAAATTTGATTCAATCCATCCCCCAATCCGCATCCCACATGTGGGATGCGGGTTGCCGGAAGGAATTGCGGAAAGGTTGAATTTTAGCAAAATTAAAAGCTCCCCAAGCGCACAGAAATGATTAGAAAGCTTCAAAAAATGAAATTTGTTTAATTTTATTTAAGGTTGTATGAAATAGACTGAAATAAAACAATAATAGAGAAAAGATTAAAAATCTAGAAATATTTACAAAGTGCAAGAAAATCAAATATCGAAAACCCTAAACCTAGAAATTATAAAAATCATTTACAATTTAATTCTTAAGAAAATAAATGTTGGAAACAAGTTGCGTATATAGGAAAAGGAGAGTTAATGAATGCCATAAATAGGTTTCTAATATAATCATTTTCCAAGAATAGAAAACCTAGAAAATAATATTTCCTTTTGCAGAATAATAAATAAAAATCCCTTTAAATTGCAAAATGGAAAAATAGAAGTTATATTTTCAAAATCAAATTAGCTTATTGAAAATAAAATATTTAACCATGATCAAACTAATTTCACATTCGTGAATGTTGAATTCTAATTCCACAAATTTCCAAGTATTCATAAAAGAAAATCTCTTAAAAATTAGGGAATTTAGGACTCAAACAAACTAAAACATGTGTTCTTTTAATCTTCATAACATCCAATTATGTATAAATTTAATATATGGATTTAATGAAATACAAAATATAAGTTAATGAAAAATAAAACATAAACATGAATATTTAAAAGATTTCAATAAGCTTAAACTAAACATTAAAGTAACATAAGCAAATAACCAAAAGACTAAGATTATTTACAATACTTACATTATGATTCTGGGCATGCATATGTGAAAATAGAACTCTATCAAGCTGAAATATCAAACTAATGCAATATCTCAAATCATGAGAGAATAAATGATAAGATCAATGTGAATCCCAGAGCGAAGGTAATAACCAACCATTATCTTGAGCTTAGGTGGGGAATGCGAAAGATAACATAGTAAGCTAACCACCAAGATCATAGAAGAAACTCACATGAATAAAAGAGAAAATATAAGTCAAAGACCAATAAGAAAGGAAACAATCCAAATAATACCAAAGATCTAAAATGCGGGAGAAAAATTGCGGGCATTTATTTTGCAAATATACACACCTTTTCCGCAATCTGCAATCCGCAACTTGAGGGTTGCAGGTTGTGGAAACACACCACACAATCATAAATCAAATACTTCCTGCAATCTGCAATCCACAACTTGCAGGATGTGGGTTGCGGGTTGACCGACTGCACTTATAAAAAAAAATATTCATCCTGCATTCCACATTGCGGGATGCGGGATGAAAACTAGCAAATAGTAAACTTCAAGATCCCACGATCTGCATTGCGGGTTGCGAGATGCGATAAGTAGTCTTCAGCAATCCACCAAAAAGCACTCAAAACATGCATAAATATGAAGAATTTAGCTAATTCAAATCATAGAAACTATGATAAATGTTTTGGGGACCCCAAAACGAATTAAGAAATTTAGAAAACTTACCTTACATGAAAAATCGAGGTTCTCATGTTTTATTGAAAACATGGGATCTGTTGTGCCTACAACAGGGTCCTCCTTGAAAAAATTGGAATATAGGGTCCATGTGGAGATGTTTCATTGTCTAAGTCATCCATGTAACTTATCAATTTGTCCTCCTTACTCAAAGAGTTGCTACTTTTATCCCTTACAACTTTTATGCTTTTCCCTGCTTTTGAGACTGAGTCTCCAAAAGGAAGTTGCACCCTCCCTTGTCAAAAATTTCCTACTTTTGTTCTAACAGTTTTTATGAGTCTCCAAAAGGAAACTACACCCTCCTTTACCAAAACATTCATGCTTTTGTTATGACAACGTTTGTCATGGATTTTTGGCACTTTCCCTTTTCTCTCTGACTATTTTTTTCATAGAGTTTCCACTTTATTAATCGCGTCCCTTGGCAAGTTGGATTTCCAATTGTGCCTGACATGGCAAGATCAAATCCACATGTTATTTGCACAATAAATATTAATGATAAATAAAAATTAAATACATGCCTCAATAATTTTTATTTAGCAACAGTCTCCTAGGATAATTAATTGATGCCTCATAAATAATATTTGGACAAAATTTCCTAGGTGAATTAATTAAATCATATTTGACCCATCAATGTGTTGGGCATGGTCAACACTTTTATGTCCAAAAATATGGGGAATGAATTCAATACTCCCCTCCCAAATATGTTTCTCCTCAAGAATAAGCACTCCAAAGTGCTGCAAATTTGTCCACCATGTAAGAGAACTGGAGCATGAACTCATGTGCAAAAAAAAGTTGACTTGCTTCATCAAAATAGCATATAAAGTTTCTCAAAAAACAAGCAATTCCAGCGTCCCATTGCTTGCATTGCACTCCCTTCAGTGATAATTTCTTCCAACACCACTTGTCAGACAAAATTATGCATGGATCTCATTTCCTCAATGTAAGTATCCAAACATTAGTATCCACCATAAAAATTTATCATCACAGTAAACGATATTCATGATGTGGGAATCATACCACTATACTGAAAATTGGAAATTCTCAATACAAAATTGGAAATTTGTGTGATTTCCCCACCCAACATAAAGTTCCTTATGTCCTTGATGCACATCAGCATTGAATCTCACAATTATGTTGTTGCAATGACATGGGTGTGAGTCATGTTGCCACCTAATTTGTGCTTGGTGATTTTATCAAGTGAGCCTGGTGAACCGGACAAAGATGATTTGTTCGAACTTCAGAAGACCTTCAAAATTGCTTCTCGAAAGTGCTTGTTGTACTATATCACATGTTCATACCTACTTGAGGAGTTGTAATAAAATGTTCTAGCATGGTAGTGTCTATAAAATAATTAGTCTCCTAGACTTACTTGTCAATTCGATTATCCCAGGGTGTTTTTTCCCTTGGTTATTATTGGTTGTTGAATAAACGACTGATAATTTCTGAGTTTTTCACCAAACTCCTCCAAAGTTGGGGTGGTCGGATTGACATTTAGGCCCATTGAGGTTATTAGAGTCTATGTGTCAATGTATAAACATGCTAGGCATTATGTTCGAGTCATATGAACATGTCTAAGTCCCCCTAGGTTTTAATTTTTTTTAATTTTTTAAGTTTTTTTTAAGTTTTAATTTTTCCAAAACTTAGGCTATTTTTTAATAGTCTGAATGGAAAAAATGGTTTTGTAAGAAAAGTGGGCTCAAAAATCAATTTCAGTCATGGGGATACTCATTTTCTAACTCAGAGCACCCGGTGAACCCATAAACCCACTTTTCTTAAGTTTTGAGTGATTTTTCCATCACTCGGGACAAAAAACCGTAAAAATCAAATATTGATTATTTTAATTGATAAATTAATTAAATAATTGAAAAAATCCAAATTCCTAAATCACTGGGATTTGCTTCGATTTGACTGAAATCAGTCTCATCAGATTTGGATTGACTAGAGCTGACCATGCCTTGATTGAAGGAGTTGATCTAGGCCGAAGAGGGAGTGCACCACAGCATGTATCCTTTGGATTTGCTCCCTCTCTCTCTCCTCCACACATTGAGCTCATCTGGATGTGGTTTGGTTGATGTTTCAGTTAACCGATTGATGTGTCAGTCCGATCAACACTCTGATTCTCAGGTACACTCAGACCAGACTCAGATAGACTCAAATCAATCTCAGCTTGACTCTTCAGCAGCTGCACTCCCTCTCTCCTTGGGAATTGCGTCCCCTATGGGCTAGGGTTTCAGTTTTTGCTATAAATAAAGCACAGTTTCCTCCTTTCCAAGCTAGTGAGATTTGGATGAATAGTTGTTGCCATTGTAATACTGCTATATCTTCATTGTAAATAAAGAATCTTTGGAGGCTATACCGTGTAGTGCATGTGATTCTGTGGATTCCCAGCTTCATGCTGCTAATGTGGTAACTGCAATTTTTTTCCAATTTTTGTGGTGCTTTGTATTCTGGCTTCAAGGATTCGGTTGAATCAAGTAAGGGTGTAAACTAGGAAAGTAAAATGACTTTCTCTTGTTTATTCATATTGTGTATGCTCAAGAATCTAAGTTATATGGTTAAATAAGATTATTTTTGCATGATCTTTCAATTTTTTGTTACATCTATATCCAGATTTTACAAGGTGTTGTGCAGGCTTGTGTCATTTAGTTGCAGGTTCCTGATCGAATAAAGGTGTGGATCAAGATTGATGTCATTCCTTATCCAATAAGCTCAAGACTCTATCCCTCAGTGCTGCACAAAAGGGCATCCTTTCAGCTTGTTCCATTCAAGCAACGAACCAACCTTTTCTCCTCTTCTTCTCCTTTTAAAAAAATAAATCTTCTTGGTTACTTGGATTTTATATCTTATATATGTTGTTTCAAATTTGATATATTTCTAGATCTGAACATATAGGAGCTGCATCCATATATTTAGTTTCTTCTAAGAAAAAAATTCAAGTCCTTTCTCTTTAAAAACTAGATCTAGCAGTAAAAGTCTTTCATTTTTCATAAGCAGTTTTAAGCCAAATCAAAAGCTTGTTTAAAGTGAATAGTCTTTCTTTATTAAAATTTAAATAAAGAATCTAAATTGCACATCATATTTACTTCCCAAAATGAAAGCCAATATCCCAAGGAAAGCTTGCTTTCTTTGGTTCCTTTTTTCACCTTCTTTTAACTGGTTTTAATATAGTTGTTTTCAGTTAAAAGTGTGTTGACCCAAAGGTACTTTCAAAGTGATTTTGGGCATATTTAAGTTTAATAAGTTTTTTGTTTTTTAGTAGGTATAACATAAAAGAGGAGAAGGTGATGTCTGAAAAGTGACTTTTGGGCCATCCGGACCCCCCCAAGGGTCTCCCCATTTTCTGAAATATTTAATTTTTTCACTTTGTAAGCTCTTGGGTTCGTTCTGTATAAGAACCAAGATGCATTATATATTTTTTCTTATATTGTAACCACTGGTAATAAAAAATAATTTCAAATAGGCTCTTTCGAGCCCATTCCCCATCCCCCTTGGGGGATTCACGTCTTTTTTTTCTTTTTTTGCATTTTTCCTATTTTTTGCTCTAGATTAGTTTTATTTATGCAAAATAGTGTACTTTGATTACTTTCATCATATATTCCATATTATAAATTCAAAGTAACATTAATACTTACCCCACGAATCCCGATTGAACCGAAAGGTGAAAGAGGATGGTGGTAGATTTAATTAGAGAACCTGTGCTTTGTTTTATTTTTGTTCCTTCAATATTCACTATTAATTTTTGCAAGCAATCAATTAAAATCAACCCCCTCCTTGATTCCCCAATTTAGGTCCACTTGGACCGAAAGAGGTCCCTAGAGGGTTTTCTTTCTAATAAAAACATATCGATTAAAATTTACTAAAAATTACAAAGACTATGGTGTGTATGCTCTGTGTTTTGGTTACAGTTCGTCCGATCAGTCAAGCTGCATCAAAAGCAACGTGACTGACTAGATTAATTAGGTTTCACTTTCCCCAATTAACCACCATTAGGAAAAAATCCAACACCTCGAACAAACCGTAAGCGGTGGAAAAATACCCAAAGGAGTGGGAACAACTGGAAAGTGACCTCAAGGCGCCAATCTCTATTACACCCTAATGGGATTATTATGAACACAATCTCCGAGACTCCATCCAGCCCACAAACACCTTGCGGGTAGCCGTGAAGGTTTTATTTTTGGACATACTCCAAGTACCCCTCGGGTATATCTAGAGTTCCCCCTCGCCTAATTTAATCCACTCATTTTTCATATTAACTTTAAACGTACCAAGAGACAATTGCAAAAAATTCACTCCAAGCACATGCAAGCACATTTAATCATTTTGTGACTCTATTTTAAGGCACTGGTTATTTGTTTACTTCTTTCGATATATATATTGTGTGTCAGCATTGTACTCACTTGTGTTTATTTTTCATATTGTTATCTGTGGTTCTCAACTGTTAATTTCAAACTCCTAAGCAACTTATTCAATTTAATACCATCATACTAAAGTAATTAGCCTTAGTAACTTAATAGGGTCTACCCCCCTTGGCTTCGCTAGGAGTTGAGCCTAAACGGAGGAGTCAAGAACAAGGTGACAGCCTTGACTCGAGACTTGCCCCCAAAGACACACCAAGTGTCTTGAATATTTCTACCACGTTCCCCCCCAGGTGTGTGAAAGGCGGCAACAATTCCCATGTTCCCAATATAATTTTGGGCATCCTTTGTTCATGTAATTGTAAATTCAGAATGTATTCACTTGTATTTCCTATATATTGTAACCCGATGTTTATTTCAGGATGTACTTGAGCTATGTCATGCCTCGATGTTCTGATCGGGAAGTTTATATAATGTGAAAGTCATGTCAAGTCATTGTGGGTAACCCTCCTATTGGTCAAGGGTTAAAGTCGCCACAATTGTGGGGCCCTAGGGTTATTAGACTATCCTAGTGAAGTCGACCATAGTTCAGTGGTTGTAATTCGGGACAATAGTCCCCACCGTTGTGTTACCCTCCTATTGGTCGGAGGAGGCAAAGTCCCCACAAGTTGTGGGGCACTAGGGTTATTAGACACTCTTAGAGATGTCGGCTCTAACAAATAATTGTTAAGTGAGGCCGACATGTTGGAGTGGGTTTCAAGTGAGCGAAAGAATATAAATAGAGACTAAGCCTCTCTATTTATCACACACACACTCACTCATTAGGGCACATTAGTGAGAGAGGAGAAGCTCTCTAAGTGTGAGAGAGAGAGACAGAAGCTGTGGAGATCATCTTACTGTTTTCGAGGTTTACTTTTGGTGCTGATTCTATCTCTGAGGAAGTTGTGGGGTTTTCTCCTTTATGGTTTCCCTGAGGAAAAATCTTTGTGTCTCTTGTCTCTTGTGTTTTATTGTTGTGCATGTTATTCTCTTAGTTAAAGATCCTAATATCATAATGCTAGCTAGAATGATGAAAATCTAACATGGTATCAGAGCTATCCTGAGAATAAGACATTATGCAGCTACATAAGATAGGGCTTCTTACTTTTTGGGTCTCTCTCCACAATCCATCAACAAAAGTATGCTAGGCTGAATCTCCATTGAAGGGTGCATCTTTCTGTCGAAGCGGAATTCGATTCCGAACATTTTCAGTTTTGGTGCGGAAAATTAGGGCTTCTTGTAGAAGAGAATTTTTTTAGTAAGCCCGGCATAGGATTTCTCTCCTCATCAAAATCGAACTTTAGAGACCTAGATCAAGTTTTTTGGTTGGGTGAAACTCCGGGAAAGTCAAACCCTAGTTTGACTCTGAGCCAGAAAAACCCTAAATACTAAAACTGCTAATTTTGGTACATTCACTATATCCCGATATTGGAGAAGGATCAGGAGATGAAAATTACAGAGGCTGAAGATAAAATATTTATTTACATTGTGTCCAAAATTCAGCCTCAAATTCACTATATTCTGGGCGATATGATCCCTCCAGGTTAGGGTTCCAACCTCTTCCAGGATTCATCCCTAAACGGGACACCTGGGGAGAATTGCTATATCATGAGCTACACAGCTCCAAATGAGATTTATGAAGATGTTCCAGAAAGGGTATGGAATTTAATTTTTGTGGTCCGAGTTTCAGACTCAGAAGATTAACCAATGACATGTGACAGTCCGTACAACTTTGTTGTTTGGAACAATCCTGTAACAGGTCACCTTGGGAAAATGATCATAAGTCACAATTGGTGAAACCAATTCTAATGAAACCTATGGTTTTGGGTCAGGGAGATACGTGGTTACCTAATTGTGAAATTTTAGACACAGAGGAGTAGTAATTTTAGATACACCATAGAAACAGTAACAGGCATTTCTGCAGAATAAATTGGAAAATTAGGGCTTCCTGTTCCGGGAGCTTCCCTCCACTGTTTTCAGAAAAGGAGTACATTAGACAGCTCCATTTGAAGAGATCTATATTTCTACCCAATCAGATCTGAAAGATTCCAAGTTTTGAAAATTAGGGTTTCTTTGATAAACCCTAGATCGGTTAGCTCTGGAACTAGGACGGATACCTCAAATCGGTAAGATATAATCTTTTGCTATTTTCATTTGAGGTTCTCATTTCAAAGTGATCTATCACATCAGCTTGATGATAAGCTTGGTGAAGTTAACAAATTCCAAGCATGGAAGTATATGATCTCTCTGAAGAAAATGAATTGCACACCTACACAAGGAGAGAGGTCCCAGTTCCAGAGAGAGATGAGGTTCAAAGCCTTACACAAGAAGAACTTGGTCAAGACCAAGGAGATCATTGTTGATTCAATCACGAATCAACTTGTACCACAAGTGTCTTTCCTAAAGACACCAAAGATGTTTGATTCCATGACCAATATATTTGAATTGAAGAACATAAATTAGAAGATGGCTTTGAGAAAACAGTTGAAGAATGTGAAGATCCAGAATGCAGAACAACTTTAAGCGATAGAAGAAGAAGTGGAGAATGCAGAAGTGGTGATAACCATCTTGAATGGCCTCCCAGGATCATGGGATTCATTCATTCAAAGAATGTGTGCCAGAAGGAAGTGATTACTTTCAGCAGACTCTGGGAAAAAGAAGAAGCTCGACTCATAATAAGAGAAGAGAATATGGGAGCAACTAAAGATCAAGCTCTCACCATCCAAAGAAGATCCCTCAAGCAATGAGGAATATGAAGAACTCAACTCTTGAAGAATCTCTTATCCACCTTATCATTTGGATAATAAACGATGCTATTATGAATGAAGAAGACAATGAAGCTGAGGACTCAAGAAGGAGTCTACCCACGAAAACAAATAAAGATAAGTATTCAATTGTCATTTCATGATATTGTTTTGTTATGCATTTGTTTATATTCAGTTGATGTATTATCCATGATAGGATGTTTGCATTAATGACAGTATACTACTAATATGTATGTGATGGGTAAGTAGCTCATGGTGCTATACAACTCTCCATTGATACTTATCTAGAATGAAACCTCTTTGTTGACATATTGGATTAGTGCACAATCTCAATGTTGTCCTAATAGAGATGGAAGGCATCTAGAAAAGTTTCTGTGAGATATGGATGAATGTTGTATTGGCTAAAGTAGTTGCATGATCATATATTTATGCATAAGAATTTTCCAATATGAACATTCCTTATGAAATGTTTCTAACCATACAAATGCATTTGACTTGTAGGAAAGATCGCATACAAGCAAAGAAGGATGAGAATTGTTCCGAAGAACAAGTGACGACATTTCAAAATGAAAAATAATATGACGAATGCAGCGACATCATTGATGCAGAACCTTCCAAGAACAAAGGGAAGATCAGTTCAAGAAGAATGATGTCTAGGATGCAGTATCGATACGTGAAGGGAAATTCGTAGTTCCATCATGCAGTAGATGGAAACATCATGGGTTACAAGGCATAGAACACGAAAAGACATTTGCAACCACTAGAAGTGAAGTCACATGACATACATAATCATGTGTGCAAATGAAAGAAGGCCTTGTACGAGTTTAGAAGACACCCATGGGATAACACATACATGATAAGCTTGATGAATATATTAACCTTTGCTACAAGGTTGATAAAGGATGACAAGCTCACATATGGGTGCAAGAAGAACGCTTTCAAAAATAGAGGATCTTGGTATCCAGTGATCCTAGATGGATACATAGAATATTAGTAGCAGAGGAAGCTACATGTCACTCTGATACAGAATGTTTTAGTGCATAGAGTATGGAAGATAGAGGCAGTATGATGCTCCGCTTCAGAGGGAGTGACTGCAGAAGATCCTGAGGTTCGACATGGTACAACAGGATGGATAGATTACTGATGACTCTAGGCTTTACTGAGAGTAAAGTGGATTTCAACCTTGCTTCAAGGTTGAAGGCGAAATACCAATGATGCTCATGTTATGTGTTGATACACTATTTTCTAGGCATGGAGGTGTGGACAAAGGAAGTATGCAGTAGGGATCCTGAAGAGGTTCAAGATGATGGACTGCAAGGCAATGACCACACCTATGGCATCGAACATGAAGCTATTGAGTTATGCTTCATCAGATACGGTTGATGCTACGATGTATCGCCAGATGATTGGTTCCTTGATGTACCTGAGACCAGATATTTGCTTTGTTGTGAACACAATGAGACATGTTCATCTGATGGTTGCAAAGCATGCAGGGGTACAATTGATTATGGGCTCAAGTACGATGCGAATCAGAAGATTAACTTGGAGGTTTATGTGGATTCGTATTGGGCAGGCAGTGCCATCAATAGGAAGAGCATTTCGAGGTGCTACTTCAGTATGGGATCAAGTGTGATCTCTTGGTTTGGCAGGATGGAGTCCTGTATGGCGCTGAGTACAGCTGAGGCAAAAGATGTTGCCACCTGCTATTTGGGAGAGAGTAGTAGTGAAGCTCCAATATGTGACCTAGATCAAGAAAGAGGGAGTTCTAGCATTGTCGGTGAGACACGTTGTCTGAGCATAAATCCTGGCGAAGCTCATAGGTTGCTTAGATGTAAACAGGCCTGTAGGTTTCCCTCGGATGTAATCGGTCCTGGCAAAGCTCGCAGGTCATCCTTGGACATAATCATCCCTAATGTAATTCTATGCTAGAAATGGACAAAGTGAAGTTTGAGTACTTCAGGGAGAAGCTTGGTGTTCTCCATATCGAGGTCCCTTCCAAGGGGAAGTGACGAGTCCAGAAGCCATTCTGACGAGTAGGTCAGATATAAGTGCTGAGCCATTCTATCATGGTTAAAGGATTAGGTTCCTCCCATGTTAGATATGAGTCCTGAATGCCATTCTTGGAATGGAGGTACCTGGTAAGTTACCAGGAACACTCAGTCTAGGACTGAGAGAGCCATTCTGACGAGTAGGTTAGATGTAAGGGCTAAGCCATTATGTCATGGCTAAAGGATTAGGTTCCTCCCATGTCAGATATGAGTGTTGGCCATTCTGACGAGTAGGTCAGATATAAGGGCAACTGCCACTCTCTGGGAGAGTGGAGGCACCTGGTCCATTACCAGGTAGCTCATTCTGGGACTGGGGGGCATTCTGGCGAGGGTGTAGGATTTGGTTCCTACCAGGTCAGATGTGAGTGCATGCCTATCTGACGAGGTGTAGGATTCGGTTCCTACCAGGTCATATGTAAGTGTTGAATCCTTTTCACATATGATAGTGATGTCATATCATGCTAGTGAATGTGAGTGTTGGACCTTTCTGATGTGATTATAGGATTGATCCTATATGATCATATGTGAGTGTTGGGTGTGCATTTCTGACGAGTAGGTCAGATGTAAGTGTTGGGCGAGCCATTCTGATGAGTAGGTCAGATATAAGCGCTGAATAAGACCTACATGATGGATAAGCCTACAACCAGCATGAAAGAAGGTTGGCTCTGTAGAACTTTCTATGATGAGAAGAATCATGAGATAGCACCTGTGGTACTAATCCAGATCGAGTGAGGATCTAGATCCAGTGATGATGATTTAGCAGCGATGATCTAGATTGAGGGATGATCCAGATCTAGTGATGATGTCCAGTGATGACCCAGATCCAGTGATGATCCAGATCCAGTGATGATGTCCAGTGATGATCTAGATCCAATGATGATGTCCAGTGATGATGTCCATTGATGATCCAGATCGAGTGATGATCCAGATCCAGTGATGATGACCCATGATGATCTATATTCGAAGATGCAGATGACAAGATGATCCAAAGAAGAAGACCAGTGATGAAAATTGTGTCAAGAGAATACCTTCCTAGTTAAGAGGGAGTGTTGATGTCATTGTAACTTCCGAAGGTATTCACTTGTATTTCATATTTATTGTAACCTGATGTTCATTCCAGGATGTAATTGAGTTAGGTCATGCCCTGATGTTTAGATCAGGAAGTTTCTATAATGTGAAATTCATGTCAAGTCATTATGGGTAACCCTCCTATTGGTCAAGGGTTAAAGTCCCCACAGTTGTGGGGCCCTAGGGTTATTAGACTATCCTAGTGAATTCGACCCTAGGTGAGTCATTGTAAGTTGGGGCAATAGTCCCCACCATTGTGTTACCCTCCTATTGGTCAGAGGAGGCAAATTCCCCACAAGTTGTGGGGGACTAGGGTTATTAGACACTCCTAGAGATGTCAGCTCTAGTAAGTAATTGTTAAGTGAGGCCGACATGTTGGAGTGGGTTTCAAGTGAACGAAAGAATATAAATAGAGAGTGAGCCTCTCTATTTATCACACACACACTCACTCATTAGGGCACATAAGTGACAGAGGAGAAGCTCTCTCAGTGTGTGAGAGAGAGAGACAGAAGTTGTGGAGATCATCTTACTATTTTCGGGGTTTACTTTTGGTGTTGATTCTATATCTGAGGAAGTTGTGAGGTTTTCTCCTTTATGGTTTCCCTGAGGACAAATATTTGTGTCTCATGTCTCTTGTGTTTTATTGCTATTCATGTTACTCTCTCAGTTAAAGATCCTAAGATCATAATGCTAGCTTGAATGATGAAAATCTAACATCCTTCAACAACCATAGATGCCCATGTTGCTCACAGAAGATGTAGGATGTCTACTGAAAATTACATGGTGTAAGCAAAAGGTACACCCTCCAAGGTGCATGACTCCAACAAGTACCTACCCATTCCTTCCATAGATGAAAAAATCATCCAACTGTCAGATCCATATGGGAATTTTAATGCTTTCCCATGTGCACAATCCCAATGGCTCAAATCTCTGCCATTGGTCATGCAATCACCACCATGAATGGAGGAATCAAAGATAGGACATGGTTGCATTTTCTATGGATTAGAAGGGGATGGTTCCCTCAACAAATACCCATGTATGAGTGTGGGAACCTCCTGCTCCGTGACTTGGCATCAAAACAAAGAAACCCTTTACCCATTTATCATCCTCATGTGTGTTGGCTACCATAGGTGTGTGGAATAAATTATGGTGAAGCAACTCTCTGCAAAATGTGTCCACCAAAGGTGTGGATGTATCAAACCTATCATGGGATGGTCCAACACAAGGGAGTTCTTCTGACTCTTCAGTGAAAATAGGACTCCTTCTATGAGAAAAATAAAACCTTTCTCGGGAAATGTCCCTATGCTTGGAACTCATCATCTGCATCCCAAAATTTCTCAAGCACAAACAATTTAGAATGCACCTCATGTGCATGTGTATAGAAGGTATCCAATGGCTGCAAATTAAATATTTGTGGTTTCCCACATGTCAGTACAATGTCATTCACAACAAAGAATTTATTGCAGAAATTTAACTCTTTACCTCCCACCATCTCCATTCCCAAGGTGTCTCTATCCACCCAATCAATGGATGAAAAAGGACTTTTATTTGCTGATCCATATGGAATGTGATCAGCCACCTACTTTGCATCATATTCTGCCATCCATAAGAGGTTGTCAGAATGTGTCTCTTTCCGATCATATGTGTCAAATAACCCTTCACTAGTGCAAGCAATTTTAGTACATCTTTGATCCTCTATTTCTATGATATTTTGATTTACCCAAACCATGAATAGATGATCATCTTTGCTTGTTGGTTCACTTGGAATGTCCTCGTCCATATTTCCCATACCTAAGAACTCCTCTATTTCATTCTGTATGCCCACATGTGCTTTGCCAAAATACTCTTCATCATGGCTCTTCACAAACACCTGCAAATATGCTCATTCCTCGTGGTTGTCCTCCACATCAAGTTCCTCCATTAATCTCAAAACACTTCCTTCCATGAAACATGAAAGGGATAACACCTTCAACTCCTTTTGAAGTTGACATATCTACAAATTTGACTCTTTAAGGAATCTTTGTGTGCTCTTCAATAAGTCACTAGTGATCTCTAACTTATTAGCGAGCCTCTCTGATTCTTCTTGAGTGCACTATGGTACATCTCAGCCATCATGAGGAGATGATCTTTGTCATACAGTAAGTTTATATAGTTCTCCTTCATCTTTTCCATGCCTTCTTTCAGTACTATGCACTCCTCCATAAGGGATTTTCCTTCCATCTCTCCACCAGAAGCTTTCCAACAACATCTTGCCACCAAGGCATTGATGTCAACAAACGTTTTCATGGCTTCCATAAGCTTATTTCTATCCTCCTTTAGTGATCCACTCAAATTATGTGCTCACAAAGAATATCCTCCATCAAGTTTTCTTCTTCTAATAGCTGACATAGAGGACCATTTTTCTTGTGGCGTAGATGCACAACACAAAACTCATTCTCATCATAGAAGTCAACCTTTGAATTTTCTACAAAATCACTTCCATGATGTGCAGTGGAGGGTATATTTGAAGGTTGGAATGACATATGATATGGACATAAATTAGAGAGAATACCATGCCATGTCATTTCAGCTTCATCATGCTACAAAGGAGTCCAAAATTATGAATTGTGCCCATCTATGTGTGTCATATTTTTCTTCTTCAATTTTCCTAGTTCATACCCAGCTAGTGGGGGCTTGTCTTCCACTTCAATCGGGAGTTCAGATAATGAGTTTAGATATTATTTTTGATCTTCTTTTGGATCTGATCCAAAATATCCCTTATTCTCATTAGCAGTATCACCCTCCTCTGCATTGATTTTGGGTTCACTAACAGTTAAACTAGGAGCATAGTCATCTCCCTCACAATTTTCCTTCATCTTGCAGTCCTCAGATGCAAGTGAAGTGTTTCCATCCTCCCATGGATCAAATGGTTGTAGGTGTACATGGATGCTGAAAATATCAGATCTTTTATCATTCATGTTATTCACCTTATCATCTTTCTGTACAGATACTTTGGTGGCCTGCTCCACCAAATTTTATGGTCCCCCCTGAGGGGTGTGGCTTTGTTTTTTTCTTCATTTTGTGGCTCGGGAGGTGACTGTAAATCTGATTTTTGTACCTCTTTTGGATCTGATCCAGAAAATGTCTCACCATCCATACATGAGCCAAAACCTTGAGTAGTGATCCAGAGATCACCCACCAAGAAACTTGAATTGCATTCCTCTTCAACTTCTTCTCTTATGCAACCACCTTGTGGTGATTTGCACTTCACCTCCTGGATCTTGGTCTCCACTTCATTTCTCTTCTTCTTTAAGGAACGTGAAGCTTCTTCATCTTAACGGTCACTGGAAAATCTGTTTAGAAAAAATCCAAACATTCTTTTACTACCTGGAAAATCAAATGGCTTTGATGAATCTTTCTTCTTTCCTCCTCTTTTGGCTCCAAGAGGCAACCTTCCAGTCTCCACTTCCTTGCACACTTCATCAACTAGGTGTGCAATCTTTGTCATTTTTTCCCCATAGTAGGGATCTCTAAATAGCTTTTGTATTTATAGAGTACAAAAATTTCGAAAAGATAAGACCTCCATTATCTCTTCTTTCAAGGAACAATATTACATGAAATACTCTGAAGATTTCTTAGAGTTCTTCCCATTGAACACTTGACCATCGACACTAGTAGATTCCTGCCAAATGGATTCATCATAAGATGGAGGCAAGAAATCATCAACATCATCCCTACATAATATATATGAGTTACTGCATGTGGTCTCTTCATAATCTTCTTCTTCATTATTCTCAATGTCTTATTCTATCATTGGTAGCAACCTCATGGTTGCAACTTTGACTTACTGATCTGCAATGTTAGTCAACAGAGAGCCTTCTTTCCACATGAGTGGAGGAAAGTGCTATGATAGCACTGTAATGTTCTCAAGTCTTATATGTATACTTGAACACTACCTAATGCTGAAAATTAAATAAAATCTCTGACATAAAATTTACAACCACTCGGTGAACCTTCATATTAGGTAATTCAAGGTCTTTTGCTGGGCAAAAATTGCAGACAAGGAAGTAGACAGTAGGAAGAAAAAAAGAGTAAGTTTATAAAAGTGAATTCCTTTTCCCTAACACATTTATATTGGGAAACATTCAGGTTTCAGAATCCGCTCCGCAGAAACCTACTCCCACGCTTCTGGGTCACCTGACCGTGAAACTAGGAAAATTCCTTCCATTATTTCGACCAGTGGCTTAGGAAAAAGTGCATAGGTGTTATAATTCCTTAATAAATGATAAAATATGATTTGGGAGAGTTTCTAATAGATCAAGAGTTGTCTGGAAGGTTTAGGGAAGAATTGATAATTTCATGCAATCTTGGCCTAGTGAGACCCTGCACAATGGAGGATCCCAAATTACTGTACAGACCCAAATAAAATATGATATGGAGTTATTTATGAGAATTTTTGTTTATCAGTGATCCACAGAAACTTACATAACTAGATTTGAGTGGGTAGAACTCATTTTATAGTGGAAATGGTAAAACTAGTCATTTAAAACTAGTATTCTAGCTAGGCTGCAAAATAAAGCATAGAATTCATAACATAATGAATTCAATGCATAAAATAACATATGAAAGACATTAATATATCTTCAATGGACATATATAATCATTCATACTCGTTCCCATACCCTTTTTTTCTCATTGTTGCACTAAGTGATCAATTTCCCCCATTACAATGACAAATCAAGCGTTTTATGAGAAACTGAGAAGGTAAACTTCAGGGACATAATTATTTCAACCTGATAAATATAAATGACAGAGTTTATAATTTTTTATACATCAGATAGCATTGGATAGAATGACCATTACATAAAATGGCTCCAAAATGATGGGCAGGAGGCCCAAAATATGACAAGAGGAAAGCTGAGAGGGTAGGTGAAGCTTGGGCTTCACTGGAGCTAGACTTGGCTGAGATGGAGGCTGAAAAATATGTCTAATATGAACTTCAATGGCTGAAACTAAAGCACTGCATACATGCAAAGAGAAGAAATGGGGATGAAGGAGTGGGAAGGGAAGGTTTGGGGGTCAACTCCCAAGTGTCTGAAGCACATCACTCAGAAAGGCATGCTCACATAAGCATAAATCAATAAAGACATCAACCAAACTGTGTGAATGAACTTGAATTTGTCTTTAATAGAACTCTGGGTGACCTGTTTAGTAAGTAGAAGCAATAGGTGACCTATGAGAGCAAGTCAACACCTAAATCCCTAACCCTATCCAAGTCATGGGCCCTACTTGAACAAATTAGAATGTAGAGGCCATGTGGAGATGTTTTCATGTCCAAGTCATACATCTAACATAGAAACTGGCCCTCCTTAGTCAAAGAGTCGCTACTTTTCTCCCTTACAACTTTTATGCTTTTCCCTGCTTTTGAGACCGAGTCTCCAAAAGGAAACTGCGCCCTCCTTTGTCAAAACTTTCATGCTTTTGTTCTAACATCTTTTTTGAGTCTCCAAAAGGAAACTGCGCCCTCCTTTGCCAAAAATTTCTTGCTTTTGTTATGACAACTTTTGTCATAACGTTTGGACACTTTCTCTTTTCTCTCTGACTACTTTTGTCATAGAGTTTCCACTTTCTTAATCTCCTCCCTTGGCAAGTTGGCTTGCCAATTGTGCCTGACATGGAAAGCTCAATTCCACATGTTATTTGCACAATGAACATTAATGATAAATAAAAATTAAATACATGCTTTAATAATTTTTATTTAGCAACATTCTCCTAGGTTAATTAATTAATGCCTCATAAATAATATTTCGACAAAATTCCCTAAGTGAGGTAATTAATGCATCTTTGAGCCCCCAATGTGTTGGGCATGGTAAACACTTTTATGTCCAAAAATATAGGGACACGACATATTTTCTTGATATGATCTTAGTCGTACAACTTCTGCTAAATAAGTTGACTGCAACTACACTGTTGGAGACATTTACCACCACACACACTTATTTTGGTCAATTTGTCCTAGTTAAACCGCTATCCTAAGTTGTATTGACTTAATTGACATTAGAGGAGCACTGTATGACATCAGCATGAGCACACCCACGCCTACCTTCAGTCAAGGAGGCCAACTAAGCCTTCTCCTTCATTCGAGGAGGCTAACTGGAGCACTTCGGGGGTGATCTGAGTGTCATAAATGCACTTAATTGATAACTGATGGTTACAATCAGTTAAATCTGAGTGGTGAAGGAACCTCCTTTCATTATATTGATTATTTAATTATTATTTAATGAACTGGAGTCAAAAGGGGCACCTCCAACCACCTCTGATGGTCAGTTTGACTTCAATTAACCTTATCGGGGTTCATTGGGGTTATTGATGCGCTACCACTTGTTGGTTGGCATGTAGTGACATGTGTCTGAGCTACTTTCAGTTAGACTCAATCATTTATTGCACTCCGACTTCAATTAGGACTCAGTTGAGTCAATCGGCACTTGATCAGTTGCTTAACTAGTGTGTTTACTGTGGCTTATAGTCAGTTAAGCTACACCCATTCATTCAATTCAAATGACCTCCTTGGAAATTCGAATTGTCTTGGAATTCATGCATCTTGCATGATCATTCTTTCATTTGATTATACAGAGCTGCTACTTCCATTGCAACACCATTTTGCCAATTTTATGCATATTTGTCTGTATTCTTTGTGAGACTGTGTTTTCAGTTCCTACACCACTGTGACAAATTAATATGGTATCAGAGCACATGGCGGGACGAAGCTTAAATCTCTCAAAAACAAGGTTTTTGACATATCTTGCATGAAAAAATGAGCTAAAGCTCAAAATTCTAGCACTGCACCAGAAGCCAAGGCTTACCACTTAATACCCCAAGTAAAGGAATTGTTGATCAAGCTTGTTTGATCAACTATGATGGGTGTGATGAAAGCCTAAAATGTGCAGGTTGTCCAACCTTACGGTGCCCCTTTTGTTGTGATTTGCAAGTTTTAATAGGTGAAAAGCATTAGCTCCAGTAGTTTCAGATGGCTTCTTCCGTAGAACTCTTGACTCCGTTCAATTTCCACTCATGAAAAGGAGACATGGAGATCCAGCTATGTGCCAGAGGACTCTATACGATCACTATGGACACTGAAGAAGAGCCTGCTTCTGTGACAGATAAAGCTAGATTCTTGAACAAGAAAGATGAAGCATTCGGATTCTTGTGCCTCTCTATTTCCCACGATCTTCTTTTCCATCTCTCGGGATTGAAGACTCCAAAGGAAATTTAGGACAAATTGGAAACCCTGTATGGAAAGCAGGATAATTTGAGAGTATACTAGCTTGAAAACGAGTTGATGTCTCTCCGGCCTTCCAATTTCGAGACCTTAAATGATTTTTTCACAAAGTTAAGCACATTCTCTTACTGTTGAAGCAATGTAAAGTGGAGAAGGAGGATAATCAGCTCATCCTCACCATACTCTCCAAACTTGGAGCTGATTATTCGGTGTTTGTCTCTACATTCCATGCGGGGAAGCTCACAACCCCTGGATGGAAGATTCCTTCTCTCAATGCCTTCATTGATTCCCTAACAAGTGAACATAATAAGCTTGTCCAAATGGGGATCATCAGATCCTCCCGTGATCAAGACCTCCATGTCTCGGGGCCCAAATATCTGAAGGGTAAAGGAAAGCAGTAGAAGAACCCAAAAACCAAATTCGAATCTCCTAAGCCTAAAGTTGAAAACCAGCAGCATGAAGAGCCTTTCGGCTCGAAGAAGAACAAAGGAAAAGGGCATCATGGAAAGGAAAAATTCAAGTGTTCATACTGCAAGAAGGGATTCCACCCTGAACATGCCTGCATGAAAAAGAAACTTGATGAAGCTACCTCTCTCCTTGAGAGAAATCACATCAATCTTCCGGAAAGCTTTCGGAGGAGAGATCAACAAGATCGGGAACCACAGCATGAAAGAGGTCATGCCCTCATGGCAAGCACTTCAAAGTCCAAAGCACTCTTGATAGATTCTGGAGATTCGAACCACATGATGGTTGAAAGAGACTCCTCATCTTTGGAGACCAGCAAATCCATTCCCATCCACATGGGAGATGACTCCACAATCATATCCGAAGGACAAGGTACTATAGATCTTGAGCATGGTTTTTTTCCAATGTTCTGTATGTACCATCTCTTGCATCAAACCTCCTAAGTGTTTATCAAATGACACATACGGGAGTGCCCAAGAGAGTCTCATTTAGCCCGGATGATGTAGATATCACAGAACTTTCATCTAGAAAACTTGTAGCAAAAGGCCTTGCAAACCATCATGCAAAATCCTACGAGTTCTCCCATTTTGTGGTGGATGCAAAGCCCACCGCATTGCTGACTCATGGAAATGAAGTTAGTAGACTGTGGCATGAGAGGTTCGGCCATCTGAACTTCAAATACTTGCAGCAATTACAGAAGAATCCTATGGTTGAAGGCCTCCCAATCATCAAAGCTACCACTGGAATTTGCAAGGGTTGTGTTGTTGGAAAGCACCCTGAGCATAAGTTCGATCAGGGGAAGGCAAGCTGAGCGTCATGCATCTTGGGACTGATACATTCTGATATCAGCAGTACCATGCCTATCATATCCATGAGTGGATCAAGGTACGTTCTGACTTTCATTGATGACTTTTCCAAATACACATGGATCTTTTCTATCAAAAAGAAGTCGGAAGTCTTGGAAAAATTCACTGAATTGAAGGCCTTGATTGAGAATGCATCTGGCCAAAAGATCAAAATCTTGAGATCTGATAATGGTGGGGATTATGTTAGTAAAAATTTATTGCATATATTCTCTCAAAGTGCTATTCAGGTCCAGCATTCAATTCCCTACACTCCCCAACAGAACGGTGTAGCCGAGAGGAAGAACCAGTCATTCAAGGAGATGACCACCTGTATGTTGGAATCAAAGAAGTTGGCTGAAAATTTGTGGGCTGAAGCCATGCATGCTGCAGAATATATTTAGAACAGAGTGCCACACTCATCTGTGAAAGGGAATACCCCTTTCGAAGCATACTTCGGACACAAGCCGGATGTGTCGAATCTGCGGGTGTTTAGGTCCACTGCATGGGCCCGAATTCCACTTGATAAAATGAGGGCTTTGCAACCGCAAAGAATAGAATGTCTGTTTATTAGATATCCTGATGAATCAAAAGGTTTCAAGCTGTTGAATATAAAAACAAAACAGATCATCATTGAAAGTAGTGCCAAGTTCGATGAGCCTCTTCGAGAGGTAGAACTAGTGAAGGAGAAAACTGTTGAATTTCCTTCCTATTCTACTGAATATTTGGATGATGTAATTTGGGGTGATGACCCTGATTTGGATCCTTTGATTTCTAATATCAGTGTACAGCAAACATTAGATGATGAATTAGAACCTGAAGTACAAAATCATCTCCCAACTTGGGCCCAATAGACACTCTCCTCCGTAGGAGATAACATTGGAAATTCGGATGATCCAAGGAGAACACGGTCTAATTTCCAAAGAGTAGGTATTGTGATCTCTTGTCCTAATTATTTGATATCTAAATCTTATTATTTGATGATAAGTTCAAACTCTAAGTCCTACTACCATGATCGTAAGGATCCGAGATGGCAAGTTGACATGGATGAAGAGATGAATTCTCTTCAGAAAAACACCACTTGGGAGCTAGTTTCTCTTCCTCGATGGAGGAAATTGGTTCAATGCAAATGAGTGTTTCAGACTAAGGTTGCTGCTGATGGAAGCACCTATAAATATAAGGCAAGGTTGGTAGCAAAATGTTTCTCCCAGATCCAAGGTTTGGACTACCATGAGACTTTTGCACCGGTTGCAAAAATGGACTCCATCCGCCTAGTTTTGGTAATTTCTGCATCTAAGCAGTAAGAAGTGCATCATATGGATGTTAAGTCTACCTTTCTGCATGGAGATATACGTGAATCATCCTAAGGGCTACATTTTTTTATCCATCTTTGGTTTGCAAGCTAAATAAGTCACTATACGGGTTAAAATAGGCCTCAAGAGAGTGGTATTCTAAGATGGATGCCTTCCTTCTCTCGCAAAACTTCCAAAGGTGTAAATCAGATCCAAATGTGTATATACAGCAGTCTGATGGTCATTTGATTATTATTGTTTTATATTTTGATGACCTACTGAGCACAGGTAGCACAGTTGCTTCTATTTCAATCATCAAAACTACTCTCCACAATCCATTTGAAATGAGCGATTTGGGGCTCTTAAAACAATTTTTAGGGCTCGAAATTGAGCAAAATTCTGATGGGATAATGGTCACTCAGTCCAAATACATAT
The DNA here is from genome assembly GCA_001517045.1 of Pseudotsuga menziesii. Taxonomy (NCBI): domain Eukaryota; kingdom Viridiplantae; phylum Streptophyta; class Pinopsida; order Pinales; family Pinaceae; genus Pseudotsuga; species Pseudotsuga menziesii. The sequence goes on from LPNX010381920.1 coordinate 47,382, forward strand.
CAAACCTATTAGTCAAGTTTAACATGGTTGAATGTAGAGCTGCTCCATGCCCTTTCCTTTTAGGGATCAGCCTTGAAGAAGGAAAAAACACACCTCCCATGGACTGCACTATTTATCGACAGTTGATTGGCAGCTTGTTGTCCTTGACTCATTCTCGACCTGATATATGTTATGTCGTGAATGTTGTATCAAGATACATGCAGTAGGCCCATGATCTTCATTGGAAGGCAGCCAAGAGGATCCTCCAGTATATTCAGGGAACCAGGACCTACGGAATTCACTATGTTGCAGACTCCGAGCTAGAGTTGGTTGGTTACACAGATTCCGATTGGGCGGGTGATTCTATTGCTTGAAATTCTACTTCCGGATATGTCTTCATTTTTGGTGGTGGCTTCATTTTCTGTTCTAGAAAAAAGTAGGCTGCCATAGCATTGTCTTTAGCAGAGGCCGAGTACCGAGGAGTGGTGAATGCTTGCATCCAAGTTGTTTGGTTGAAAAGCATTCTTTCAAAGTTTGATCTTGGTAGTACTTTGTCCACTGTCCTCTTTTGTGACAATAAAAGTGCTATTAAGATATCCACAAATCTAGTTACCAGGAAGAGGACCAAGCATGTAGAGATACACATGCACTACATCAGAGAGTTAGTGCATAACAGGACCATCATTCTGCAATACTACTCGATTGATGACCAGATTGCAGACATCTTCACCAAGAGCTTTTCAGAAAAGAAGTTCACTTACGTCCGTTCACTATTGGGGGTGAGTTCATCAGGGTGATCCAACTACTTTCAGTGTTCATCTTGAGTTGTACAAGGTGACCTATGGTCTTTGTTGTCGGGGCCCTAGCATTCTTATGCACTTTATGTTTCCTACTTCTCCTGAGTATAGCTTAAGGGGGGGTATTGGAGACATTTACCACCATGCACACTTATTTTGGTCAATTTGGCCTAGTTAAACCACTATCCTAAGTTATATTGACTTAATTGATATAAGAGGAGCATCGTATGACATCAGCATGAGCATACCCACGCCTACCTTCAGTCAAGGAGGCCAACTAAGCCTTCCCCTTCATTCGGGGAGGCTAACTGGAGCACTTCGGGGGTGATCTGAGTGTCATAAATGCACTTAATTGATAACTGATGGTTACAGTCAATTAAATCCGAGTGGTGAAGGTGCCTCCTTTCATTATATTGATTATTTAATTAATATTTAATGAACTAGAGTCAACAGGGGCACCTCCAACCACCTCTGGTGGCCAGTTTAACTTCAATTAACCTCATAGGGGTTCATTGGGGTTATTGATGCGCTATCACTTGTTGGTTGGCATGCAGTGGCATGTGTCTAAGCTATTTTCACTTAGACTCGGTCATTTATTACACTTCGACTTCAGTTAGGACTCAGTTGAGTCAATTGACACTTGATCAGTTGGTTAACTAGTGTGTTTACTGTGGTTTACAGTCAGTTAAGCTACACCCATTCATTCAATTCAAATTACCTCCTTGGGAATTTGAATTGTCTTGGAATTCATGCATATTGCATGATCATTGTATTGTATCATCATTCTTTCATTTGATTATACAGAGCTGCTACTTCCATTGCAGCACCATTTTGCCAATTTTATGCATTTTTCTCTGTATTCTTTGTAAGACTGTGTTTTCAATTCCTAGACCACTGTGACAAATTAATATACATGACTCTGGGCTGATTGATTAGAGGATTAATCAATCAAGCTCAATCATACTTCACCTGACTTGATCCCCTCGCTGGATCTACACATTATCTCTATGGATTCATTTGTACAGGTATTCAAACTATCAATCGATTCATTATTTAGACACACAAGGAGTCAATTATTCATTTACACATAGATATGCATAAATAGTCATTCTCAAATCAAACATAATGATGTTAGATTGCAACATTGACTTCATGATAGCACCTCATGTGTCTTTCCATCCTCAACACATATGCCACATCATTATGCATTCCATGTCATCACTTCCTTTGTTATTTGTTTACCTTACACTGAGTTTGTCATGCCATCATGTATTTGGTTATTCTTTAGTCATTACTGAACTCCTTTGACATCAATGACAACTATTTTCAATAGAATTAGAGCCCCAAAAGTAGTAGTGTGCCTACCATCTCTTTGTGTGTGAGCCTCTTCTTATTGTTTCATTGTGTTGTCTTTGTATTATTATTTATTTTGGTTTTAGAGATTGGTAAGGTCGCAACCTAGTCAAGGAGGATCTCTTGCTATACGTGTGTAGGTGAAACGGCCCACAAACTTGCTATAAATTTGTTGGGTCAACCGATACCTATCAACCTACAAGAAATTGTTTTCCAATCCAAGTCTAGTTGCTCTGTCAGCGTTGGAGAGCACGTTGATCATCATTGCCACCAGACTGTGTGTTGTACGTAAATACTATCTGCCATGTTTTTGTTGGGGATCGAATATGAAACCACTTCTATGTTACTGTTAAAGAAGATTTGTCTATTTGAAAAAGGAGCTGGGGCTATCAAATCATTGGTGGACAAATGCAAACTAGGTCGTTAGAGGAGATCGTTGTGAGGTTGCACATGAAGGAGGAGAGACGTTTGTCGCAATTCTTGAATGCCTAGAACGTGACATTATAGCAGTTCATGTTTAACTTGGGTGCGACAATCAGGCTCCACTTGCACCATATATCTCCTATCATGGTTCCTATAGCAGGAAGTGAACACACATAGTGCGGCATCCTGCATAAATTCAGGTTGATTTTTATATGATCGAAATTTTGTGCTGGTGAAAGGAGGTAAATTTATTTTCCTTGCTTCTCTTACTATTGAATCCATTGTTGATGTCAAACCCTCTTGTTGATTCATACTTGAATGAATCTACTAAATTGTACAGAGAAAATTATGTTAACTACAAATTTAAACTCATAACTATGCTTGAATCCTATAATGTGTGGTCAATTATGAAAGGCGATGAAGATAGACCCATAGAGGTTGCTTCCATTCCAGATTGGGATAAGAAGGAAACGAAAGCTAATATTATGCTACGAAATTATGTCAAAGACAACATAATTCATCAAATCATATCAGAGATTATAAGCCATCTAAAGAGACATGGAACATACCCAAAGGTTTGTACTGTGGAACATACTCGAAGGTTTGTATGATACTACAGCAAATTGTATTTTATTTATGAAGTCTAGGTTGTTGTCTATTAAAATGGAAGCAAATGAAATGATAACTAAGTTTATTAACTGCATCAAATATTTAAGTGATGATTGGGTGATATTGTAGAAAATGTATCTAGAATTGATTTAGTAACGATCACATTGAAAGGTTTATTGTAAGAATATAAAGTTTTCATTTGAGCACTTGCAGCAAGACCAAATCCCCCTACTTTTGAAAAACCTAATGGAATTCTTCTACAAGAGGAAGAGAGAGAAGAATTATGATATGGACTCTCATGGTTCAAATTTGGCACTAATTTCAAAAGGGAGACATTCACACTTAAGTAATCTGTGGAACAAAAATAGAGGCAAGTTTCATGCAAAGCAACAAAGGTATGGCACAATCTTATTCTTACCCTAGTAGAAGTGTTGAATGTGATTTTGTGGCAAACCAAACCACTTCGCTAGATATTGTTTTGAAATAAAGAACCATTAATCCAAACAAAGATACAAAAAGAACAATGGAAATTATGTACATAAGGACACTCCAAATATTCATCGATTTACAAATCTTAGGTTGTTCATTTATGAAATTGCATTGTTTGTTGTATCAGATTATGAGAATGCTTGGTTCATCGACTCTAGTGCCTCAGCCCATATTTCATGTAATAAAGAATGGTATGATGAATATCATGAGAATATTAATTTTACGAAATTTGATTTGCATACGATTTTCTCCACAGAATAGAGCTTTGACGGATCGGAAGCAACAATGCATGGAAGCGCAAACCTAGGTCTATTTGGGATGGGGGATGCAACTCCCCCTAAGTGGCCATGGAAAGAGAGACCTCCCGGTGCCATACTTTTGGCGGGAGCAAAGGAGATAGTGGAGATCTAAACGGCGAGAGAGATGGACCGAGCATGGGGAGAAGATCAGGCTAAGGAGGATTCCACCCAAGGGCCTAGAAGATCCCAACAATCTAGATCATATCAGAAACGATATGAGGGAAAATTGAATTGTGGAAAGAAAATTCTCTCATCGAGAAATTTGTAGGGGTTTGTCCGAGAGAAAGAGACCTAGTTCGGTGCATCCAGGGCACCTGGAAACCTAAGGGCCACTATGACCTCCATTTGGGGGAAAAGGGGTTTTTCACCATTGTCTTTTTTAACCAGGAGGATAGAGATAAAATCCTAGAGGAAGGGCCTTATTTCTTTTTCTCGGCAGGGATCTACCTAAGAGCCTAGAAGAAGCTATTCAACCCGGAAACTAAGGATCTAACAGTAGCCCTAGTGTGGATCTCATTGGTTGGCCTCCCAAGAGAGTACTAGGATCTGGAAATTTTGAGAGACATTGGTAATTCGATAGGGGAATTTTTGAAGGTAGCCGAGCAAACTAGAAATCAAAGGTATACGACCTATGCTCACATCTGTGTCTACATGGACTTATAAAAGGACCTCCCAGAGGTAGTAAGCTTGAATTGGGAGGACGAAGAATGGAACTAGCAGATTGACTATGAGAAGCTCCCTTTCCGGTGCAGGATCTTCCATGAGTATGGCTATTTTGGGAGGAACTTCCCAAAAGGGGTCCAGGAGCAGCCGGCCTCAAGTCAAGAAGGGGAAGAGAAGAAGGCCAACGAAGGATTCACGCAGGTTAAGAGCAAGAGGTGAGGTAAGAACAACGAAGGGAAAAAAATGCGCAAGGAAATGGCAAGAAAAACCCTAAATATCTCAAACCCCTTTCAGATCTTAGAGGAAGAGGGCGCAGGGAAACAGTAGGTAGAGGAATATGTCCAGGACAATTCTCAGGAAATAGAGACAAGGATTCTCATGGATGGAACTGATGTGAACAGCCTAACAGATGTCGTGGAAGAGGACAAAGAGGAGGAAATGGAATTAGGAGAGCTAGACTTGGATGCGCTTGAAAAAGAATGCGAAAAGGAAGGACAGGGTTATGTCTCTCGGGAGCAAGTGGAACTTATCTAAAAATCCATCATCCGATCCAAAGCCCACCAAGATCTAGGGATCAGTGCAGAGCCTCAGAAGGGGAGCAAGAGGAAATCTCTGGAGGAGGATCTAAAATAAGGCCAAAAGACAAACAAGCAGAGGATTGCAGCAATTGGGGTCAAGTAAATCGAATCAGGCTAATACCCAACAATAAGGGCGTCCTTCTCTGAAGTAAGTAAGATTACCCAATGAAGATAGTCTCTTGGAATATTAGGGGGTGTAACCACCTGATAAAGATAAAAACCCTAGCTATGAAGATTAAGCTGGAAAGACTAGATGTTCTATTTCTACAAGAAACCAAATGTAGCTTTGAAGCCCTAATGAAAGTGGGATAGAAAATATGGAAAGGAAGCAAGGTTATGGGAACAGACGTAGAGGGTATGGTAGGGGGAATGGAAGTTCTATGGCACCCAAGGACTATCCAATTCTCGGAGTAGCGGGCCAATCATTTCTCACTAATGATTGAATTCAAGTTTTTAGGATCATGGATCATAGGGACCCTGGTCAACACATATGGACCTAGTGCTTTCCCCCAGAAATAGGCCTTTATCCACCATTTGAAATGGCTGAGTGCCTCAGCCCATGAGGAGAACTAGATAGATGGTAGGTATTTTAACTTGATCACCTCTCTCAAGGAAAAGAAAGGGGGTCGGAGGGTACTGGACAAGTACCAAGAGAAATTCAAGGAGTTGCTGGCCCACAACCCCTTAGTGGACCTGGAGACAGGGGATGGGTGGTTCACATGGAATAATAGGAGGGGATGAGAGAACCTTGTAGCTTCCTGGATTGACAGATTCCTAGTGTCAGAGAAAATCATTTGAAAATATGGGGAAATTAGGGCGACTGTCCTCCTAGCAACGGGCTCTGATAATTGGCCAATCAGTCTCAACTGGGACTGGTCGAATGCCCACCTAAGAAAACCCTTTCGCTTCGAGCAATTATGGATAGAGTACAAAGAATTTAAGGGTCTGGTAGAACAATGGTGCCAGGAATTGGACACCTCTGGGGGGACAAGAATGTACAACTTTCAACAGAAACTCAAGGCTCTAAAAGCTAAGATACACATGTGGAACAAAGAGAACTTTGGTAATATCTTTGAGGACAGAAAAAGACTCATACAGGACATTGACCTCATCCATCAGAAAGGTATGGAATTTGGATGGGACATGGAGATGAAAGAGAAGGAGAAATACCTTCTCAACCAACTGGATGTAAGAGAAAGGTGGGAAGAAATATACTGGAGGCAGAAGTCCAGGGTCAAAGCGCTTCAAGAAGGAGAGAAGAACTGTAAATTCTTCCATAACTCTATGATCTAGAATAGACTAGGCTCGAAGATCCATAGAATCAAAAGGACGGATGGGTCCCAGGTAGAGACTAGGGGATAGGTAGAGGAAGAACTAACCAGCTACTTTAAGGGCTAGGGGATAGGTAGAGGAAGAACTAACCAGCTACTTTAAGGGGATCATGACTCAAGACAACAATGACAGGGATCGAGACATCGGTCGGATCACTGATCTCATCCCTAGGACTGTAACTAGGGAGTACAATGAGATGCTCAATAAGCCTATCTCCATGCAGGAGGTGGAGGAAGCAGTGAGCCAAATGGCCCAAGGGAAGGCCCCCGGCCCGGATGGATTCACAACCAACTTCTTTCACTTATTCTGGGACATGATCAAGGAGGAAGTCTGGGAAATTGTTGAGGAATCAAGGAGCAAGCGAGGGGTGCTCAAAGCCTTCAATGAAACCTTTCTATCCTTGATCCCAAAGGGGGAGGTTATGGATTCACCAAGTAAGTTCAGACCTATATCCCTCTATAATGTGATTTATAAAATCATTTCCAAGGTGATAGCGAACCGATTAAAACCCCTCCTTTTGGGCCTGATCAGTCCGGAACAATCTACTTTCGTCGAGGGTAGACAAATTTTGGATGGCATTTTTTGTAGTCCATGAAACCATACACTCTCTAAAATGGACAAGAAGGCCTGGAATGCTCATCAAACTTGATATATCCAAGGCCTATGATAAACTCAGCTAGCAATATATGGAGAAGATGTTGAGGGAATATGGTTTTAGCACGGAATGGGTGGAATGGGTCATGGCTCTGGTTACTACACCTTTCTTCACCATCATGTTGAATGGGTCCCTGAATAAGCTCTTCAAGCCAACCTGAGGGATCATGCAGGGAGACTCGCTCTCACCTTTCCTCTTTATCCTAATGGCAGAGGAACCGAGCAACCTCATCCAAACCCAGGTGGGAGGAGGAGAAATCAGGAGTATATCCCTCCATGAAGGTATGGAAAAACAAACTCACCAGCAATTTGTGGATGACACGATGCTTATGGGGCACCCTTCAGTCCAAGAAGCCCGTGCTTTCAAAAAGAGTTTAACGCTCTTTGCAAATGCGTCTAGGCTGGCAGTCAATGCCAAGAAATCATAGGTATTTTTCTTCAACATATCACCCATCATCCAACGGCATATTGTCAAGATTTTGGGTTTCACTAGGGGATCATTTCCTTCAAAGTATCTAGGTGTTCCTTTGGGGCAAGGAACCATCAAGAGCGCATTATGGCAGGATCTACTGGATAGGATCAAGTGTAGACTATCAAGTTGGGTTCTCAGGCCCCTGAACTTACCAAGCAGGTTGGTCTTGGTAATGTCGGTCCTCCAAGCCATGCCAGTTTATCTTTTCTATGTTATTTCGGCCCCAAAGTCCATTATCAAGGAGATAAGGAGCATTCAGCAAAATTTCCTATAGGCGGGTCGAGAAGCTAAAGCCAAGTTCTCTCTGGTCAACTAGGATAAAATCTGCTCCCCGAAGGAAAAAGGCAGTCTGGGTCTTCACGATCCCGAAGTCATGAGTGAAATCCAAGGGGCGAAAATCTGGTGGAGGTGGTGTAACTACATGCAGTAACCATGGGCTAAGATCTGGCACATTAAGTACGCGACGGATCGGCCCAAGACCCAGTTGATATGATTCAATGAGGAACCATCGAGATCCCACATTTGGACGAAGGCTCTAGCAAGACGGAAGATTATTCAAGAGCATAGATTCAGGGAGATCAAGGAGGGGAACGATGCCAACTTCTGGGACGACTCGTGGAACCATCTTCCAAAACTTGGGAATGACCCCTGCTGGTAGCACATACGAGCTAGAGGGATAGAGGAAGGCAATACCAAGGTACACCAATACTAGGAAGAAGGATCCCAGGGGTATTAGCGGCGATGGGAGATTCTAGACAGAGGAGACGAGGGGATCTCAGAGGATGACCTACGTTCCTTCAAGAATGAACTACCGGAACGATGCATTTTGCATAAAGACGGGGAAGATACTCTTTGATGGGGATACACCCAAAAAGGATCCTTTAGAATAAAAGAAACCTAGGATATCCGGAGAAGGAGTCAGGAAAAGGAAGATGAGATTTGGACAAATATCTGGACAACCAATCCCTGGCCAAATATTGCCACCTTCTGATGGTTGGTAGTCAAACGCAGGATTTTAACAAGGGAAAACCTAAGACGTAGAGGAATCCATGGTCCCTCACAATGTTCCATGTGTTTATGCGAAGAGGAGAGTATGAACCACCTGCTTAATACTTGCTCCTTTACTGTGGAACTTTGGGATAGGGGTGCTCAAGATTTTAGAAGGAGCAATCGATGCAGAGGGGATCCAAGTCAAACTTTGAGGGATTGGAACCCCAAAGCATTCAAAAATTGTATTTTACGAACTTTGTGGAAAGCCTTTTTGGGTATTGCCTTGTGGGTGGTCTGGAAGGAGCGACATGGTCAAATATTTCAAGGAAAGCAACAAACGCCTGAGGAGGTATGGAAGACCTTGGCTACAAGCCTCGTGGAAACCACACGCAGCATGCAATAGAACGAGGAAGATAAAGAGTTCAAAATACCATAAACAATAATTGCAGATGGTTGGGGACTGGACAAAGAAACTCTTGATGGCCTGCAACAAAAAGCCAAAAGTTGCAGAGTCTCCAGCCCTAATTCATGGGCTCCCCATCCACGTCTGGTTTTCAAACTCAATTTTAGTGGGGCGGTGAAGGGTAACCCCAGAGCAACAAGATATAGTGGAGTTTGCAGAAACTCGGAAGGAGAAATTCTTCAAATTTGTTAGGGCTCCATAGGATATGACATGAATAATTATGTGGAACTCGAAGGTATGCTTTAGGGTCTCAGTCTCATGCTCAGGGAAGGATGGATCCCGGCAATGGTGGAAAGGGACTCGAATATCCTCATACAAATGGCAAAGCAGCTTTCCAATAGGAAGACAATAGAGAAGGTCTCTTCCAGCTGGCGCTTGGCCAGCAAGCTGGACACCCTACGTAGCTTGGTTATGGCACACATGGTTGTCTCCTTCCACCACGTAATATGGGAGACGAATCAGGTAGCGAACATGCTGGAAAACATCGACACGGGAGATAATGGGGCTCATAGGATGGGATGGATTAAGGACTTCAGAGTCGAACAGTGGGTGCCAAGGTGCTGACAGCTGGCCATACAAGACATCGGTGCAATCGGACAGATGGCGAGCAACAGGAGAGATCATCAAGGAGGAGACAGGAGGAAGAGTGAGTCTTCCACGGATTAAACCACCGCCACGCGTGCTCATGCAAGCGACGTACATTTTATCCCAGGACAGTCCCCTCAACATTAAACCTGGGTACGGAGTGCAACTTGGAAGGAGAGGAGGGACAGATTTTCGGCGGGATTGGGATTTGGAAGTGACGATGGGAACGATGCCTAAGTTTGTGCTGGGTATGGAGGAATGTCATAACTGGATCTGGGAGATCGCAGACTCATATAGAGCCATTAATCCAACCATCACTCGATTCCCTATTAATATTGATAAGGTTTCATGGCTCACCATCCGCTTCCTATGGAATGAGTATGCTAGCCTGTTTGTGATTAGGTGTGGTAAGCGACTAAGGGATTTTCATAGTGGTTTAGTGGGGAATAGGGAAGCCAAGTGTGAGATGGCTCCTCCTCGAGGTAGTTATGGGAAGACGAATGTAAGTGAAGCAACGGCTCTAAGTCATGACAGAGGGAAGGGGGTGGCTAGGAGGGCACTGCTACCCAGGCTCAACTTCATGCCTAGGTGGCTGCTGATTTTTTCAAAGACCGCATTCCACTGATTTCCCGCAAGGCTACGGAAAGAATGGAAAAGGAATTATGGGAGCAAATGAAATCTATGCCAATCAAGGAAGTTCGAAAGGAAGTTGAAGACTGGGTCGTGGACCCTGGCTCTATGGCTAGAAGGGCGTCGACCCACGATCCTCTGATCATGCTATATTGGGTCATCATGAACCTAGTAACGCAAGTATCGCTTAATCTGGAAGCTAGAAAGGAAGAGGTTGCGGAAAAAAAGAAGGGGATGAGGAACCTGCAAGAGCCTAGAAGGACCACAACGAGGATTGATGGATGATGCACAGGAAGCTCGAGGATCATAGTGAGGACTTTCGACTGATGCATCGAAAAGTTGATCAAATCGCCTCATAGCTGGGAATTGCCCTCTACCCCCTAGGGATGGAGCAGCAACTGGGAGGATTCCCTAGTCGGAAGGCTGGTGGTCGAGGTATGGAGAGAGTTGGTGGCGGACCCCCTTAGGGCGAGGAAGACCCGATACAGAGTGTTGGCTTCCAATGTTATGACCCTCTTCCTTGATTATGGAATCTGTCTCTGTTACACTTTTGTTTTATGTTTGCATGATACCCTGTCAATGTCAATAGTTGTGGGTGGGTTTAATAGCTGGATAACTACTAGTTATGTTCCTCTTAATGTTGGGATTGAGCTCTGGCTCATTGGGGCTCTCCCTCTTTTGGGGAAAGAAGCGTTTTTTGGGTTGATGACTGTAAAAGTTGTTTAAGCTGGGGTTTGGCTCGGATATGTTGTGGCCTATGTTTTGGGTCTCTATAATCGTTAATTTCGCAGTGATACAATCTTTTATTTACAAAAAAAAAATCATCAGAACATTAATGGAACACACATTTATTTAGGTGATAACATGTCATATGTTCAAAGTTATGGAGTAATAAGTGTGAACTTACCTAATGGATAAGTGAAACAGACATAATCTAATTTATGTTCCTGGCATAAATAAAAAATAAAAAATTGGTTTCTACTAAATTACTAATAATGATTTCAAAGTTGAGTTTGAATTGTGCTCGCAGCATGCTTCAAGGTAAAAGCATCTCTAATGGTTTGTGGGATTAAGCCATTACTATTGTTGTTTATTTAAAAAATATAAGTCCAACAAAAAAGTTAGATTTGCAAACACTTTTTGAAGTTCTGCATGGTTATAAGGTAGAAGTCAATAATTTAAGAATATTTGGTTGTAAAGCTTTTGCACATCTTCCAAAAGATGAGAGAAGAAAACAAGAAAATAGGATGCAAAATAAATTGAATACATATTTGTTGGATACTATATTGATAAAAAAAAAGCACACAAGTTGTTTTATCTGTTTTATCCTAGTTCACATAAAATCGCTTGGAAGTAGAGATGTGGTGTTCCATGATAATGCATATAAAAGCAATAACATGAATGATTTTTATGTATGGAATATATTCAATTATAATGATATTCATGTCAAAATAAATGCAATTGTTCAACAAAACCAGGTATAGGAACAAGATTACGAACAGAAAGAAATATGCACACTTCAAGCAGCAGTGATACATCATCTAATGAAGATACAACATAAAGCAAAAGAATCATGGATGGAACTCCAACAGGTACTGTAGTACCTATTAGATTTTTAGCATTAGCATGAATACTTTAAAATTTGCAGACTAACATATAATAAATGACAAGTGCAGTAAATAACATCAACACACTGAATACAAGAGTTTTCCACTGGGAAACCTTTAAAGGACAAAAACCCTAAAAGTATTAGTAATTCATCTCGTAAATGAGATGACTGAGTTCTTCAATAATTCCACAAACCCTAATGAGTTTGTACCACAAAAATAACAGAAGATAATTTTACACAAAAAATTGGAAAATTAGGGATTTTTGCCCTAATTTTCTCTCTCCTACCCAGAAAATCAAACTACCCGAATTAGCTTCACATGACCCTGTATGTCTGCCCGGACCTTCTGCGACACTGGCCGGATCTTTTCTTCTCTGCACAAATCTGTTGCAGCTCTGTCCAAGCCCTACTTGGCCTTGATTACTGTTTCCTAAGGCCTGTTCTATTGTCCGAAGGGCAGATCTGTCTACCCGAGTTCTATCTGGGCCCTATCCGAGATGCCCAAAGATCTGTAAGGTTGCCCTACTATTTCTCATGCCCTGATCAGGTCTCATTGTTGCTTGCTCAAGGGTTGGTGGCCTGCCAGGAATTATTTTGGGCCTATTTGTTGTTGGCATGAGGCCCTAGCAGGATGCCCCGTGCCTGCAATAACAGCTCATGGGAACTTGTAGGTAGCCCCAATCCTACTGTAGAAGCTCGGAGGCAAGGAAGGGATTCCCGTGAAGAAAGGGCACCCTGCCCGTGGAGTAGAGGAGTTGCACGGTGAAGGAGGAGGATTTCCTGTGAAGTATAACACGTACCCATGTGGAAAGAAGAAGGATGTCATGAGGAGAGTGATGTATAGGGTTAAACCCTAGTTGATACAAAAGACAAAACCCTGGTTTAGGGTTTATCAAAATCAAGAGTGGATGCCCTAGCTAGACTCATCCATGCTAGGGAATAACCACAAGATAAACTCCATTCTTCTTTGAGCCGGCAAACTCTTCTTGTTGGAGAAGATGCACCTATAAGAGTGTGTGTAATAATGAAATGGATTGATCTTTTTTTATAGCCTTTAAGTCAAATGTAAGTGGAGAAAAACTCAAAAAAACAAAATAATATTATTTTATTCTTTTATCACTGACTTTTATTTTTAGTGGTACTAAAGGTATTTTTACACTTTCACTTTGACACCTTAGTGGCACTAAGGGTCATGTTAGCTCTCCAAGAAACTACTTAGTGGTTATAGCTAAGTATGCTTGGTAACTTAAAAAATCATTTACTTTCGATAGGTGGATCGAGGGGATACAAGAATGGCACAAATGAAAGACTGCTAATCCAAATAATTTAATGAGCCAGTGCTCTTAGAAACTGCACATCAGATGATAAATAACAGAACAGGCATGTAGAATATTGCTCAGACAACCAAATACATTAAATGCAGGGTTTATACAACCAAATACATATATAACGCAGGGCTATACTGAAACAGTAAGAAGTTCCTCCATCGAATCATGAGCATAAGCTAGACTAATCCAACAGAGTGCAGAATAATAGTGGATGACAAAATCTGAGTACAATAACAAGAGAAAACTGTGATTTTATTAGACTAGCAATCAGACATAGGCCAAGTTCTCCAAGCTCGAACCCCTTTCAGTGTGAGTTCTTAGACTTTTTAAAGCCTTTACAAAAGTTTCTAGATCCTAAAAACATGGATCTGTCGAGTTCAATTAAAACATAACTGATAGTTTAAAGTCAAAACATAGGGATTGATCCCTAAAATGAAGGAGATTCTGATATG